>CAUYSK010087311.1:0-46396 GCA_963575035.1 Avahi laniger | reverse complement strand
AATTAATTTCTTTCTATTTTTGGTAGAGGTGGGGTCTCACTCTTGTTCAGGCTGGTCTCGAACTCCTGAGCTCAGAATGATCCGCCCACCTCGGCCTCCCAGAGAGCTAGGATTACAGGCGTGAGCCACCGCGCCCGGCCTTGGCTCTGATACTATAGAAATCGGGTAAATTAAATGTATAATGTTAAGTGTTGAATGGCTGAATTTCTTTATTATCAGCAGTTCGGTAGTCATAAAAATAGAGAACATTGATTCGATGTTGGTTTAGCTTCCTCATTGATAAGTCTTTGGGATGATGAAGACAGAAACTATAGAAATGCCCATATCGATATTGAAAGAGCATTAATTCCTGTTGGTCTCCTCAGCTCACAAGTGCTGTGCTTGGCTCTCCTTTCTTTCGTGTTGCTAAGTGTATTCAGCCAGACAGTGCCACCAATAACATGTTCCCCAGGTCACTAAAATATCACAGTGCTCAGGCTCAATTCCATGCCCCTAATTCTGACTTTGTTCCTGAGGTTTGTAATTCACAAATCTTAGCATATGAGCAGAAAAGCCTCCTCGTTTCTCAGGAGTAAACTTGAAGTTGACTCAGTGTACTCTCACCCAGAAGGGATGGGATTGAGTTTGGAAGACAGGGCAGGATGAGGAGGAATCTGTCATTCATTCTGTTTTACTAAAAAGTTGCTGAGATATGTAAGCCATTTGTACTTAAAGTCCCCAGGATTGGTATGTGTGCAGTGTTATGTGAGAGAACTGATGGCCTTTTCCAGTTGAGACCAAAACTTAGCATCTGAGACCTAGACTTGACAGTTCTTTCACGGAACATTGCGTGATAGCCTGCATCCTTTTCTAGCGAGGAAGCTGGGGTTCAGACGCCGTTGGTCAGCCGCGTTGTTTTCCCTGCTTTGTGCTTGGTCCACCCCATCCCCTTTCCCTGCACCCACACAGCACAACTCTCTGCTAATCACTTTAATCAGCTGATAGATCCGTTGGGTTTTAGTGGCCTGACAATTTTTTATTCTTTCCTCCTAACAGGTGACAGAGCTGAATGAGCCACTGTCCAATGAAGAACGAAACCTTCTCTCAGTGGCTTACAAGAATGTTGTTGGGGCACGCCGTTCTTCCTGGAGGGTCATTAGTAGCATTGAGCAGAAGACATCTGCAGATGGCAACGAGAAGAAGATAGAGATGGTCCGTGCTTACCGCGAGAAAATAGAGAAGGAGCTGGAAGCGGTGTGTCAGGATGTGCTGAGCCTGCTGGATAACTACCTGATCAAGAATTGCAGCGAGACCCAGTACGAGAGCAAAGTGTTTTACCTGAAGATGAAAGGGGACTATTACCGCTACCTGGCCGAAGTAGCCACTGGAGAGAAACGGGCGACTGTCGTGGAGTCCTCTGAGAAGGCCTATAGCGAAGCCCATGAGATCAGCAAGGAGCACATGCAGCCCACCCACCCCATCAGGTTAGGCCTGGCTCTTAACTACTCCGTTTTCTACTACGAGATCCAGAATGCCCCGGAGCAAGCATGCCACTTGGCCAAGACCGCTTTCGATGATGCCATCGCTGAGCTCGACACTCTCAACGAGGACTCCTACAAGGACTCTACTCTCATCATGCAGCTCCTCCGCGACAACCTAACGCTCTGGACAAGCGATCAGCAAGACGACGATGGTGGAGAAGGCAACAATTAAGGCCCCCAGGTGGACTGGCAGCGCACGCTGATGCTACTACTGCAGTCTTTATTTTTTTCCCATGAGTTGGGGGTCGGGTGGGGGAGGGAAAGGGAGGGATGACCTTCCCAGGGAGAAACCCACGACCTGTCCTGTCTTTGATCGCCTCTTTGACATTTTTGCCAAAATACCACTAGTGGAAAGTCAGGCTAGCTGTGCTGGAATTGGAATAGCAGCCTCACACTGGCGTATGGACTGTTCTGTAGATTAATGCAAGTGGAGCTGTCTGTCTCTAATTTAACTTATTGCTAGATAATAGGGTTTTAAGATGAAAAGAAAACTTAAATGGAATGGCCCTCATTCAGTAAGTTCTGTGGTTCCAGTAAGGATTTTTATGTACATATGCTCGTGTCTTAAGTTCTGAGTACTTTCTATCTCATCTGTTTTAGCTGTGCATTTTTTCCAGGGTGTACTCCACCAGACATGGAACAGTTTAAATCCCAAACTGACAGACTTAGAATGTAAGGTATAGTCACCCTTATGGTTTAGGCCTTGCTGGTTTCTGAAGTCTCTGATTAGTCGACAGTATTAACACTAAATTGCAGTTTACAGTATTTCTACATTACAGCCATATGTGACATCAAGCCACTGATGTGTATTTTTCTTTGCTAGTTATTTTGGCTTTACATCCTTATTCAGCCTTATCCAGGTTGGTTTTGCTGTCTCTGTCTCCTAGGCTAAAAGACTTGCCTGAGGAGAATCAAAGCTACTTTAGGTTTTGGTTAATAGGTGCTTGGCAGGTGGCTGTGGGCTTTTTGTCCTTTTTTCTTCTTAACTTAAATCCACCACAAAAGTAATTAACCATTTTACTAGAAATGCTAAACTCCACAAAAATAGAGAAAATTCAGGTCTGTATGTCATTTATCGTGTTGGTATTTTCCGAGAATATCCTGCTTTCGAAGCTGCCCCAGCTCCTTCCTCAGGGATCACGCTGCCGTTCCCGCTTCACTTGGGTCTTCCCCACTGTACCTCGTGCTGGTGGCGAGCAGTCGGGCCGAGAGGCCGCGGATGGCAGAAGCTGGGTGGTCGTTTTGAGAAGGTTTGTGGTGCAGCGTGTGAAAATTCAGGTGCTAGAAGCTTACTGGTAGAAAAATCCAAAAGGAAGAGCTATATTCATAAACATTCTGTCAAATTTCAGGAGCCTTGTAAGTATGTCGGTTTTTCCTCCCTAAAAATACTACTTCCCCAAGTAATTGCTGCAGGAAGATAAACTAAAACCGTTACTGGGTAATAAATATTTAGTTCCTACTTGACCAAAACTTCTTCTATTTTTTTTCTTTTTAATGAAAGCACAGAAACTGGAGATTGACTTCTCTCTTGTGCAGTCAGTGCAGATTTTGGAATTGACGGAAATTACATTGCTATTTCCACACATTTGTTTTTAGTTAGTCTTAGGGGTACCTCATTCTCATTTTGGATAAATCTGTCTATCTGTAAACATGACCTGCTACATGTGTGTTCAGGTTCTTTTTTGGTTTTGCTTTGTTTTTTTAAATAAAATCAGTAGCAGTGAGAAATCCCGAGATGGTAATGACCCCACACTTGTTTTTGTTTGTTCTTTTATTTAGGCAAGGAGAGGTGTGAGTAATAATGGAGGAAAAACCGACAGATGCTTTTGCTAATACCAAAACTGAGCTGACAATTATGAACTGAGTATGTGTAACAGGATACAGGTGACAGTGAAGATGGAAGACTGGTGATGACCATAGACTCAATATGCTCTGTAACATTGCACAGTTTACCCAGCATGACTTTCCTTAGAAGGCCCCCTCCTGACGCTAGAGCGGAAGTCCTAACTAACTGAAGCCTACCGGAAGAGCTAATTGAAGAAAGCTTTGCCAATTTGGGGAGTGGGGGGGGGCGGGTAGGTGGGGCTTTCCCTAACTTATCTTTGTGTCCAGTGAGCAGTGTTGTGTCCTTCCTTGTAGCATTTGGAAATGATTTACTGGAATTACAAAACCTATTTTTCCTTTAAATTTCAGCTTTGGCTCTGGCTGCTTTTTAGAATAATGCAAGATCAAATCATAACCTGAGGGCTAAAAATGACGAGGGAATGGGAGACTTGATATTTAAGCAGCTTGAATGGTTTCTTTTCTTTTCTTTATTTTAAAAGAAATGCACTTGCCTATGATACTGTCTCTCCAGTGAAATGATTACGCCTCCATTACTCCACTGATACAATATTGTGCATGCTAGTGTTGTATTTCTATACAGTAGCTTGAAATTTATTAACTTATACTGTAGGTGTTATGTATTCCTATGACAAAAAAAAATTAAGTCTTCAAATTTTTTAAAGGTTTTTTTTTTTTAATTTAATTTTTCCTTTTGGGGGTAAAGTTTGCTCTACCAAATAGTGATTGTAACAAATTGATTTGTTTTGGATGTTGCTATAGTGACATGCAGTTATATATTTTGTTTTTAAAAGGGGGGGAGCAAAAGAAACACCAGTGTTAGCTTAATCTTAATGTCTGGTGTTTGTCATGGTGAAATTATAACTATTACAGTGTAGGAGAACAACGAGTATGTTCTCTGAATGAGCCTTTGTGCTTTTTGTCATGTTATGCAGTGAACTATTTTTAAGGTCTAATCAGTGATTATTTTTCCAACTCCGTGTTTCTCTAAGGAATTATTTCACACACGGACCATTCTTAGCAGTTTTCCTCAGTGATGGAATATCATGAATGTGAGTCATTATGTAGCTGTCGTACATTGAGCAAATAAACTTACAGATCTGATGTCAGTGCTGCTTAGTTTTATTTAATGAGTTTAACTTTCCCTTTGCATTTGAAGGCTTGATCGGACATTGGTGTTCTACCTCAATCCCCTCCCCAAGGAGTGAGATTGGGTTGGGGGAAGGGGCGAGACAGTATATACTGGAAAGCTCCTACATCCGGGAATGAGACCTGTGGGTTTGGTGACTTAAAAAATCATTGCACTTTTTGGGCCTCTACTTTTCTCTTACAAAATGAGCCTATTCAGCCGGATCTCTGAGCGCCTTCCCGGGGTGCAGCTGGTGAGAAACACAGACCTGAATTTGAATCCTGGCTCTTTGGGGTCTTTGGGCAAATGACTGAACTTCTCAGCCTGGGTTGGGGGCGAGTATAGGTTTAAATGAAAACTGGATCACGTGTCTGGGTCAGTACCTGTCAATTAGGTTCCCAGTATTCTCGAAGATTTCATTGAGTCTTAGATGAAGTGGTTCATTGCACTTAAAAATATTCAAAAATAAATTGTCTTGGATTTTTTTTTAGACCTTCTAAAGCGGTCAGCGGCTTTAGGTGGGGTGGCCTGGGCTCTCAGCAGCCTGCCGTTGCCGAAGGCAGCTGTGGCAGAATGTGTCCCTGATGGGAGTCCTGTCACTGGGTGTGGGGGATGTTCTGTCGTGACTAACCAAAGAGGGGTTTATCCACAGGCAGGAACGCCGGGTGAATGGTCTCCTCACATCAGCTGGTGCATGCTTCAGCAAAAGGGCAGGGGCATTGATTCACACGGTGCAGGAAGAAAGCTTTTTCATTTTCTGAGAAATTTGAATTACATTTCGGGAATGACAGCACTGTGTGAATAGGCTGTCACCATTTACTAAATGGGTTCACCTGTGTTAGCTCACGTATCCCCAGAACTACCCTGAGAGTGCCACTGCAAGTGTGGCTGTGGAGCTAGAAGTGACTCATAGGCCTGAGGTCCCACACTCACTGATAACTCAAATTTTCAGCCCTCCGGAGTCTGGTCGGCTAACACCAGACTGCTTCTGCACAGCTGGAAGACTAAAAACTGCACGGCCGCCGCCAACCAATCAGCACAATTGAGCTCTTAGTGAGGCAGTCACTGAGGATCGGAAAATGATCAGAACAGTCAAGCTTGTTCAAACAAGGTCACTGAGGGAGAAAAAAAGGAGAGCTCCTAAAAGTTGCTGCTGTTATACCCTTGTCCCTTCAGTGTAACCTCCCATTATAGGGACAGGAGTAGCATTATTGACTGTTTTGCAGATCTCTTGGTAGAGAGTCATCTGGACTCTTCATAGCTGTACCCATCCAGTCTCTGCTGTGATGTGCTGTCTGAGTTGAAGTGCTGGAAAGAATCTGTTATCACACAGATAAGTAATGGGAACAGAATGGCCCTAAAGAATTGAGGCTGAATGCCCAAAGTAGAAGAAGGTTAAGAAAATTCTTCATACTACATGAATTAAATTAGTGCTCTGGCTTAGGCACCAATGGGAGAGGAGGCCTATTCCTCCGTGCACTCCAGAATTTTAAAAATAACTGATAGTGTGAAACAAAGGTGATAGGGGTAGGACAGTGAATACTCCACTCCGCTTGGCATCGTGGAGCAGAGTTATTTATTCCAAGAACTTAGGGGGTGGAGTGAGAGGCCATAAATGAGGTCATTCGGTGGCAGGGGACCTTCTAGTACAGCAAATACGTTGCTGTTAGTACGAGCGCAGTTTCCCGCCCTCTATTTATGTGCGATTACCACATGCATTGGCCTTTGCACTGGTCAGCTGAAACTGCATATTGACTCACACTGGGTGATCTGAGTGGCTAAGAATGGCAGCTACCTCCTGGTGCATAGTTCTCAAAGCAAGCTTGGAGAAAAAGCCCTCCGAACACTAGGTAACACTGTTGTCTAGTTCCAGGAGTTGACATTAAGCGGTCATTAGCCTAATCAGAACATTAAAACGCGTTCCAGCTTGCTAATGAGCCTGTTGGCTTGAATTTTCTAATTCTGGTGTAGATGAATGTGGTTAAATCTGAATGGCCGTGTGGTTAAATCTGAATGGCCACAGTCCTGCCTCTCATTAACCATAGATAGTGTGATCAGTGAGGAGTTAGAGCGAGAGTGGCTGGGTCACACTGGCAAGACAAATGAATCAAGACTTCCCAGATTAAGTAAGGTATTGACTTGGTACTCCATTACCATAGCATTGGAGAGGAAAGTCCATGTTATGATATGGAAGGTTATTTTGGTTTTTACTTTTTGAATTGGCAGTGCATGTGTGTGTTGCAAAATACAAAAGAGTGTAGTCTAAACCTTTTTTTGGGGAGGGGGGACAGTCTCGCTTTGTTGCTCTGGCTAGAGTGCAGTGGCATTACCATAGCTCACACCACCATCAAACTCTTGGGCTCAAGCGATTCTCGTGCTTCAGCAGCTGGAACTACAGGTACGCGCTGCCACTCCCAGCTAATTTTTCTATTTTTTGTAAAGATGGGGGTCTCACTTTTGCTCCGGCTGGTCTCCAACTCCTGCCCTCAAGCAATCCTGCCTGGGCCTCCAAAGTGCTAGGATTATAGACATGCGCCCGGCCAGTCTAAAGCTTTTGTATTGTTTCCGAGCTAAGAATGGTTTTTACATTCTTGTAAAGAAAAAGTGTGAGGAAGGAGCATGTGGCCCACAAAGCTTAAAATATTTATTGTGGCTAGTAGTTTACTGACCCTGGTTTGTCAGTAACTTTCCCCACTATGCCTGTGACCTGCCACCCATTCTTGGCCCTTCTGAAGGGTAACCACACTGTCCTTCGTTCTTCCTGATCTGGCTCTGTTTGAGATAAGATTTTTGCTGCTTTTGAGCACTGACATGACTTGAGTCATAAAAGGATTGCCTTGTGATTTTAAATAGGGAAAATTAAAATTTGGTGGTCCCATATATACGAATACATCTTGAATTAGAATATTTAACCCCACTTAAAGGGTAGCTAGGAGGTATTGGGGCCCTTTATTCCCAACCTTTGATTTTGACAAATGGCAAACACAAAAGTTGACAAGAGCAGTACAGTGATAACTACATACCCACTGCTTGGTACAGCAGGTAAATTTATGTGCTGTGAAACCTTGGAAGTAAACGAGATCAGGCTACTTGACAGTCTTATAGAATGTCCCCCATTCTGGGTTTGTCCAGTTATTTTCTCCTGTGTCATTTAGCTTGTTTCCTTATTCCTGTTGGGGCGCCTTTTTGTCTTGCATAGGATTATGCTCTATCCTCCATCTGGCCTTGTCACTGGTTCACGTGGTGCTGTTTAGCAGCAGCCAGCACCAGGGCCTGTCACCTAAGCAGACAAGGCCATAGCTGCCACTCAGAATGACAGACCAGAGGGATGGGCCACCATATATGGTTCCCCAACCATGTTGTTTTTTGGATTGGAATCTTCTAGGCTCGGGTGCTTTGCTGCCTCCCCTGGTTGGGAAAAGTACAGTATTAGGTAGGTTCTCAGTAAGCACTTGCTTTGATTAGCAAACTGCCCCACACATGCACACTAGCCTATTGAGTCCTGGTGGTCTGCAGCTGTTCTGCCCCCATCCTGGGGGTGGTGGGGAAAACAGTGCAGCCCACCTTGTTCACAGCAGTTATCTCAGGAACAGGCAAGTGTGTGTGTGAAGTTGCCTTCATTTCGGATCTACACTAGGGGAATCACAACTTTGGTGCTGAGCTGGTCCCATCATGATGGACAAATTACCCTGCTACTTTACTGGCTTTTAGATGGGGGTAGGGGGTGGAGAAGAGCCGTCAAAGCCCTCTACCTCTTTTTACTCTTAACCTGAAGCCAGATTTTAGGGGTGGGGTTTCAGTGGTTGTTAATTCTTTAAAACCAGAGGGAGCAGCTCATTTGGGATTCCCTTAGGTTTATCAAAGCAAAGTGCCTTCCTAAGTCCTTGCCTTCCAAAAGATGGATTTTTTTCTATTGCGGTTTACAGGGCTTTTTTTTCCTGCTAAGTTTGAAAATGAAAACATTCCTTGCTAGGAATGTTGTGGCCCCTCAGTGATGAGTTCTAGGTTGGAGAGGTTGAGTCATGGCCAGTCTAAGTGAAAAATATTCTCTTGCCCTAAAACAGATTACATCCGAAATAGAGACAAGGTAAGCTTAGGAAATAAAGACTGGGTAAATGGTATAAAGGAGGTGGCAGTTTATGACTGGCTACAAGCATTTTGAGTGAGTCCTTTTCCACATAATCTCCCTAAATGTCGTCCAGATCCCTAAGGTCAAACACGCTACATCCCAGTGCTGGGCAGAAGCAAAGAGTAATTAATCATTTCTCTCCGTGGTATAGTAGGACTTAGGTTTCTTTTTGCCTAGTGGTGACAGGGCCAAAATGAAACTGGATAGGTACAAAACAACAAAACAGTCTTGGCCCAATCCCTCAGGGCCTCGGCACTCAAGGATGCACCAGCGACCACTGGTCTGGCTGCCCCTACCCCTCTACGTGGTCTACAAAATGCTGCAATGATGCTGATTTGCAGGGCTCCGGAGTTGGGAGGGGGATTCCGCACCTACTGGTCCACGTCTGCACCCCCACCCCACCTAGGGGATCCTGCGGGCTCGTCCTCTGCTGCTCCCTGGTGGCGGCTCCTGGCTCTGCAGCCGGCCCTCCCAAGAGCGGCCCCTTCCTTCTGCCGGGCCCCAGAATTCAGCCCGACTCCGCCTCCTTCAAGCCTTCACGCTACTTGGCTGGGCCCAGATGCCGGACGGCAGCAGAGCCCTCGAGCCCGGGCACCCCCGGCTCCACGAATCTGGAGCTCCATTCTCGGGCCTCCCCCTGGGCACCTCCCTTCCGCAAATGCCTTGGCTCCGGCCGAGGGATTTTGCAGCCTGCGTCCCCCCGCTACGGCCGGATTCGCCTGGGCCAGCTGGGCAGCCCCCACCCCTCGGGTTCCTCGATCGAAACACCAGGCCCTCCAGCAGCCCAGAGGCCCGGATGTGGGCCGGGCGGGTCCCGCGGCTCTGTCTGCAGCCCCGCCCCGCGAGACACTGCCTTCCGGCGCAGACAGCGAGGGCCAATCACAGGCCAGTCTGTACCTGCTCAGCCAATGGCCGGCCTGTTGCTACGGCTTAGATCCCTGCTCCCGGGGAACGTTCTGGACCCCGCCCTCCTGCCACTCCGGGGCTTTATCTACCTCCCCTTCATCTGTCTTTCCTCTCACCTCCCTCTCTCACCCGCGTCTCTGCCCTCCGTCTTCCGCTCGCACCTCGTTACCGGAGTAACCCAGTCTGGCTCTGGAGGGCATTACAATGCCTTACAGAACGGTTGCGACGCCCGCGGAAGGCTCGTGCTTGGGAGGCCCTTGACCCCGCGCCTGCCCTGTTGCCCCATCTGAACAGTGACGTGATCTCTCATGTCCTGTACTGGTTTGCTGTTCTGTGGGCAGAGAGTCTTACCTACGTATCTCTCATTCTGGAAGCAGCCGCAGGAGTTCTACGTTATTCCCGTATTATAGAGCAGGAACCCGGGCTCTTCACGCCTTGCCCCGACAGTTGGGAGGTTTTGAAGCGGGGAGGGGCAGCTTGGACCTGACGGGTTCCATCCCCTTACATGCCGGCCCCGTGGTGGAGCGGTGAAACAGGCGGAAGACCTGGTGTCCTGGGGACACTGAGGCAACCCCTACCTCTCTTTGGCATTCCCGGGCCTCCACAGCCAGCTCCCAACCTACCTGCCCAGCCTGGCTGCCCGCAATCCCGCGTCACAGCCCCCTCACTCTCTTGCGCCTCGCACTAGGTCCTCTGCCACCGGAATGCGCTTCCCTCCCCACACTCCTGACAGACGGTCATAACTTTGAATTGAATGGCGGCCAGCCCACGCCAGGGCTCTCCCGAAGCATCTGGAAAGATGTCAGAAATAGAACGGATTGCAGACACTCCCCCCTCTCCCCTTCCCACCTCCCAGCATAGAGTTGTATGATCTCAAGGCCCTGGAGGGAGGTGCCTCCCCCAAGTCACCATCAAAGCTGGATTTAGAAATTAAAGATCAGCTTCAGTGTGGCTACTGACTGTTAAGAAAGTGAAATTTCTGTCACTTAGCAGTCTCATTTTCTGAATAAAGAGCCGTTGGGGGAAGAGAGCTTAAGAGCTCAGGATTTTGATTCCTATCCCATCACGTCCTCATTAGGTGGCATAACCTTGCAGGGTCCTTAGCCTTTCAGAAGGTCAGTTTCCATATCTGTAAAGTGGCAATAATACAGTCTACCTCATAAAATGCCTGGCAGTGACTGGGTGCACTGAGACTTAGTAACTTGCTCAAGGCCCTACAGCTAAAGTGGCCAAGTGGGGACTGAACCCAGGCTGTGTGACACCAGTACCAGAAAGAATAACTGTGATCCTCTGCTGCCTCTCAGCGGTCCAGGGTTGCTATGAGGATTTCATATGCTAATGAGCGATTGACAGCAGATGCCCAGTGCATGCCGGTTCTGATTAGTAACAGAAACAGATCAACACCCGCTGCAGCAAAGATGCAACAGGGCGGGGCAGGGGTCCAGGCCCCAGGCCTTGGCTGCCAGCCCCTCACTCTACCTTTGCAGGGTCTGGCAGCCAAGAGAGTGAGCTGGGCCCTCCAGGAGGGAAATTTTGGGAGGAGGGAGGGCCCTTGGAGACCTCCAGAGCTGAGAACTGGACCAAAGGCCTGGAGGGAGGGTGTCAGTGTTTTCCAAGCTGGGGTCTCTTGACCCCATTTCTGTTCCTGGCCTGGCAGGGCCCAGAACCTGGCAGGGATTCCCTAAGGTTCTGAGGCGGGCAGTGTTAGATATCTGAGGGGCCTCTCCCTAAGAGAGCACCAGGGGGCAGTCACTTACTGTCCTGTCTGGGCCCATGGGGTGGGGTGATGGGGATCACCGCCCAAGGGCATCCTGTAGGGGGCAGTGTCAGGGCCTGCCTTGGTGCCTCTCCGACCCGGGAGCAGGCGAGGCCAAGGCTTCCTGCCTGGAGTTGTCCAGTGTAGCCAGGCCTGAGCCTGGTAGGTGGGGATTGATTACTCCTCTTCTGGAACCACTCCTCCAATCCCGAGACCACTGCCTGGGGCTCCAGGACCCCCACTGAGGGATTGGCCTGTGGGACCACCCCAGGGGTTCAAGGCTTTCAAGTGGGGCAGACCTGGAGAAGAGGGTCTTCAGGGTCTTCACTGGGGCCATGGAAGGGACTGTAAAAGGCTGGTTTGGGCAGCAGGGCTCAGAGAGAGGTGGAAATGGGATTCAGAGAGGAGAGGGGGGCTTGAAGAAGGGAGAGGGGCTTGTCGAAGTGAGAAGTGCATTGTGGGGTGGGGTCAAGAAAAGAAGGGAGAACTCCAAGAAAGGAGACTTCAGTGTACGAGAGGGGACTTGGTGTTAGGGGGATACTCTGGTGGGGGGGTAAAGAAGGGAGATGGAGGGCCAGAGAGGGTCAGAGAGGCTCGGTGGGGAGGACAGAAGCTTGGAAGGTGCCCAGCAAGGGTACGAAGGCCGACAGAGATGGGTGAACTCAGAGAGAAAGAGGCTTGGTGGGGAGAGGGTTGAGGGACCCTTTGTCATCTATTTACCTCATGAAGTTATTAACCTCCCTGTCATATTGTCCCCAGCCGGAACACACAGACTCTCCCAGCCATCCTTCAGAAATCCATCTTATGGAGGGTTACCCAGAGCCCACCCTGGGGTCAGGGGCAAGACCAAGACCTTTCTCATGACAGGCCCTTGTTGGTGCCGCATACGGCCATCTGTATGTCCTTGGGCACCGGTGGGACATTGGCCTTCCTGTAAGAGAGCTGGGAGCCTCCAAGCTTCCCCATTACCTTTGATTCTCACCCTGCAGGGGACTGACAACACTGACTGACAATCGGAGGCCACCCAGACCCCTCAGAATGGAAACTGAGCCCAGAGCAGGGCTGGAACCCAGGCCACGCCTCTGACAGGAGCAGAGCCGTCCTAAACCCAGATCTGGCTCCAGCCCAGTGATTTTTTCCTGAACCCAGAGCTGCCCCTGCCTCCTCCATCCATTCTTTAACCAAGCCCCCCTGGCAGGCTCTGCCCCAGTCAGCCCTGGGGTGGGAGAAGGGGCAGGTTTCTTCCCACCAGTGCTGCATGTTGGTGCAATCACAGCCACCTCAGGCTGGGCAGGTGGTGTGCCAGCCTGGAAGGAGGGGCAGGAGGGGTTGTTACGCTATAGGGACCCACTAGGACTGGTCTGTTTTCCCCAGGGCCCCCAGACGTGCTCTTTTCTCTCTGGGCTGAGCGTTGGGAGCTGTGGCCGGACACTTGCCTTTCTCTTGCTGACTGGCCACGAAGGTTCCTGCCTGAGGCCGTTCTGCGAGTCTGTTATTGATCCAGAGCTGCCCCTACTTAGCCGTTCCTGGGATTCCCAGCATTTGTCATGCCGCCAACTCTCCCAGCACCAAGTGGCAGTAGATAGCACTGTCTCTTGTAAGAAGCCCAGAGAATATGGGCCTTCCTTGGGAGGCACAGTTAGATGGGCACGGTGAGGTCCAAAGTCACCTGGAGAGTTGGAAGGGGAAGAGAACCAGAGAATCATGCCAGGAAGGGAGTGGTTTCTGCTCAAGTCTTTCCCGTGGCACCCTACATTCCTCAGGCTGGCACACCGGGCATGGGTTGATGGGTAGAACAGCAAGCACTTTGGGATGGGAGGGACACGCTGGGCCTCCTCCACCCTAGGGAGCAGCTTTGGGTACCACATGATGTCCTGCTCTGCCCAGACCTGCTGGGTGACCCTGGGCAAGTGCAGTCCTTATCGGGCCTCAGGGTCCCCTCTGTATGCGAGGGGCTGGGCCAGCCCATTTCTGGGAAAGCACCCTCCAAAGGGGTGAGTCGGGGCTCACCAAGCCCTGGGCCCTGGCATGGAGGGGCACCTTTTTCTAATTTGCACTAGACATTTACAGATCAGGGGCTCTCATAACTGCTCGCCACCCTCCATGCCCTGATATGCCCTTGGGGCTCCAGGGTGCTCCACAGGAGGGCCCCTCACGTTTCCCAGGGGCCACTTAGCCCCCATTTCAGGGGTTCTGAGCTTCGGGAGCCAGTGCCAGACTGGCTAAGACCAGCCCTGCCTCACCCACCTCCCTCAGCCATTCTGCCTCCTCCCTCCCCTCCCCTGCGTGCCTAAACCCTCAGGTTCCAGTGTGTGCCTGCCGGGGTGGAGGGGAAGAGAGGCATACGAGGATCCAAAATAAGGCCAGCAGATGGGACCCTGGCCAGCCTGACTCTTGTCCTACCCTGGGCCTTGCCAGGGTGGCATGGGGCTTGGGTGGCTGCCAACAGACCATGGGTTTGGGATCAGTCCCTGGGCAGGAGCTCCAGTTCTGCCAGACTCTCCTCTCCTTCCTCCCTAGTTGACCCTCCCTGTGATGAAGGTGCTCTGGCCAGGCCCTTTGGACCCAGCCCTGGGGTCCTCTGCAGCCTTTCTCTGGGCAGCCTTTGCTCCTCTCCCTGCCCCTGGGTGGAGAGTGGAAGTCTGCTCCTGCCCAACCCGGGGTTGGGTCTAGAGCAGCGGAGATGAGGGTATGTACTACTACTTCACTCCCTGGCAGCCAAGGCCTGGGGGCTGCCCGACCTTATAGACCGTGAGGTCAGAGGGTCCCAGGCAGGGTACTGTGGCCATCAAGGCTCAAGGCCTCGACTGAATCCTTCCTTCCCCCAGCCCCCGTGCCCCTCCTGTCCCCCTCCTCGCCTCATCTCCTGCCTTGCCTATCCCCCACTAACGTGGTCCTGGCCCTCTCAAGTGGCGTGATGCTGCTTGTCACTGAGCTGTTTCCTCCACCTGCCCCCTTGAGAGCAGGCTCTTGGTCTGACTGGCTGGATACTGGACCCAGAGTGGTGCCAGCAGGGAGGGCAGATGTCACCCCTGGGAGGGGGAGAAAGAAAAGGAGAGGCCCAGGGATCACCCCAGAGCTGGGGGTGGCTTGGGCATCCCACAGAGCCTGGGGAAGCTAGTCAACCATGAGCAGCAGCCACAGGAGACTGAGGTCTGTGAGGGAGGGGCTGGCCTCTGCCACCAGCCTGCATCGCCCCTCAGATGCCCTTAGGCTGAGCAGGGGGGCCTGGAGGCTACCATGCGTTGAATCAAGGCCACTGTCAGAGTCCACAGACTGAGGGACATCAGAAGCCTTTACAGATGGACTCACTGAAAAGACAGGACAGATCTGGAGAGGACTGGAACTGCCCTCCACCGCAGAAGCAGCACAGGCACCCACCAAGTCTCCCAATGCCCAGTGGAGACCCCAGACCTGAGCCAGTCAACCCTGTCCTGCCAGCCCAAGCCCTCTTGGCCCAGAGGTGCTACCCCAGACCCACATCTGGGCTGAGCTCTGGGCCAAGGGCTTGTACCTGCTGTGGTATCTGGCCTGCTCCAGATGTGGGGATCACAGCAGGGAGCCCACGGGGGGTGTGGGGAGTATCATCCTGTGGGGGCAAATGCTCCAGGCCCTTCCCTGTGGGGTGCCACTCCTCCCAGGCACCCTGGGAAAGTAGGGCTCTGGGCTTGGAAAGGTAGGGCTTAGAAAAGAATGTGGGCGTATCTTGCCATAGCTATCGGCGCTTGCAGGTGGAGATGGTGTTAGGTCCCCCAAATTCTTGGAGACCTTGAGACTGAGCTCCAAAGCCCCCATCTGCTTTCTACCTCCCTCTTTGGGTCTGGTTAGCAGGAGGTGGGTAGGCTGAGGGCAGACAAGGGACAGGGACAGGGACAGGGCTCTCAGAGGCCTGGCTGGACCTGGAGAGAGGCCAACAGGGTAATAAACACATGCAACGAGAGTTGCGCTGGCCCAGCCAGAAGGTCAAGTCTGAGCCCATCGGTGGGTCAGGGCACTCCGGTTCCCCACCCTTCCAGCTGCCGGTCCTGAGACTCTGCCCAGGCTCTGTTCTCACACCCGCTCTGCTTGCCAGTTCCCTTGTGGCTGCCAACAGGGACGCCCTGGCCTCTAGGGGTGTGGCTGCGACAGAGACAGCGATCCTGAGCCTACCAGGTCCAGCGCGGTACCTTTGGAGGGTGCTACGGCTGGTGCCAAGCCTTTGACAAGGTAATCCTCACACCAGCGCTGCAGAGGTGCAATCGCCTCTGTCCCACTTCGCCTGGCCCCAGCCTCGGCATCCCTGCCAGGTTACAATCGTGACCTCTCCCTTAATGGATGTGAGGCTGGAGGACAGGGTTGTCCCTGGCGACCTACGACACTGCACCCCGGGGGGCCCAGCTTGGGAGCCAGCAAACGCAGGCAACCGAGGCTGTGGCAAGATCCTCCACAAACACCAGGCTCTGAGGCAGTGGCAAGCAGTTGTTTTGAACTTTATTTGAGAAAAACAGAAGGGAAATGTATCAAAAGAACACAAATGTAAGAGAGAGGGATGGCCAGTGATGGCCGCTGGTGTGGGCAGGAGGGCTGAGGCCTTTACTTGGCTCCAGACTGCTCGGATGTCCCAGCTTCTGGGCCCCCAAGCTGGGCACGCGCCTCGAAGGTGACCGGGATGGTGATCTCCGACGACTGCGTCGCTGGCTTGGGCAGGGGGGCCTCCACAGTGAGTGTGCCCTCAGGTGACAGGGAGGAGGAGACCAGGGTGGGGTCCACACCGGGGGGCAGCCTGAACATGCAGGAAGGGAGAACAAGAGTTACCCATCGGGTGGGTCACTGTGCCTCCTCCCAGAGCTCACCCACCCCACAGGACCTGGCGCCAGGACTCACGTGTATTTCCGGGTGAAGCACCGGGAGATGTAGCCGTGCTCATCCTGTCTCTCTTCGTGCTTGCCTGGGCGGGAGGCGGGTGGGAGGCAAGGGCAGGGTCAGAGGCTGCGGGGAGGGGCCCCAAGTCCAAACAGGCCCAGCTGCCCAGAGGCCCAGCAACTTGCTGGGGACGGAGGCGGGCAGCAGCCAGGACTCAAGGCAGACACCTAAGAGTGAGGAGGGAGCTGGGGGGGAGGCGGTGCCTGACTGTCCTCGCCCTCAGAAACTTTTGGAAAGTTCGATTCAGAGTTGTGAGAGGGGTGGGGGCGCAGCACGCCTCCTTCCGCGGCTGGGACAGGGACAGCGCCAGGGGACCTGCTGACTTGGGGACAGGGCTGAAAGGCGCATTTCTTCCCTTCACCTGGCGCCGTTAGAGCCGAATGGACCCTTAGGGGTGATCAGGGGAAGGCGGCCAGGGAGCAGGGCTCTTGCTACTCGGCTTATTTTTAACTCCCCAGGGCCCCGGCCCGCCCCAGCCCCAATCGCGCGCCAGCTTTGTCCCCTGCGGGGACGGGGGCTCACCGGTGATCTCCACCACGCCGTCCTTGGTCTTGACCGTCAGCTCCTCGGGGGCGAAGTGGTTGACGTCCAGGGACACTCGCCAGCGGTCGGCCGTCTGCCGGATCTCCGAGATGCCGCTGCTGAGCTGCCGGCTGAGTGCGCGGCTGAAGGCGGGCCCCGGGGGGCCCTCGAGCGCGGGGACGGCGGGGGGCAGCGGCCGCACGTAGCCCGGCCAGCCGCTGGTGCCGAACCACTGCGACCAGTCCTCGGCCAGCCGGGGCACCCCGAAGGCCTGCTCGAAGAGGCGACTGTGCGCTGGGTACCAGTCGCGGAAAGGGTCCCAGCTGGGGCCCCGCAGGAGCGAGAAGGGTACGCGGCGCTCGGTCATGCTGGCTCTTCTCGGGGGTCTGGCCGGGGCGAGAAGTGTTGGGCGCTGGCGGGCTGCGCTTTTATGGGCCTCCAGCCGGGTATTTTTAGCAGGCGGTGTTTCAGGGCTCTATTAATGGCAATGAACGGCTGGGGGCCGCCCCTCCCCTGGCATTCCTCCCCTTGCGTACAGGGGCCGTGGGCGGGGCGAGGAAAGTTCTGCCCACATCTGGAACCTTCTCTTGTTCAGGAAAACAAATGACTGGAGCACCGGTGTTGGAGCAGTGCCACTGCGGGGCAGTCACAGGCCTGGGAGCTAAAGTGCTGTGGACCGTGGCCTGCGGCCAGTGCCGCCCTTTGAGCGAGGTTGGGTTACTTGTCCAGGGCCACTCAGCTGGGAAGTGTCCAAGCCAGGATTTGAAAACCCAGGACTCTGAGATAGAATGTGATACAAAGCAGTCTGCTGTGGTCTTTAGGAGTGTGGGCTCTGTAGCCCACACATCCTGGTGGTGTCGCTAAGCAGATGAACTTGTGCAAGTTAGATTATTTGTGCCTCAGTTTCCCCGTTTGGAAAATGGAGATGATGATGATAGTCCCGAGCCACATAAAGATTTTTCTATCAAGAGGGACTGCATGTAGGATGGTGGTCCCCTAAGATTATAATACTATATTTTTACTGTACCTTTTCTATGTTTAGAAGCACAAATACTTACCCTTGTGATGCCTCCAGGACTCAGCACAGTGACACGCTGTACAGGTTTGTAGCCTGGGAGCAACAGGCTGGACCAGATGGCCTAGGTGTGAAGTGGGCTATACCATCCATCTGTGTTTCTGCAAGTACACTCTGGGCTGTTCCCACGAGGAAGAAATCACCTAACAATGCATTTCTCAGAACCTGTCCCCATTGTTAAATGACTCATGATCTAATCGTTGGCCTGAGGATCGGTGACTTCATGCAAGTGAAGACTTCAGCCCAAGGCCTGGCACATCATAATTATTGTTATTATTATCTACCTAGAGTTGCAGAGAGGGAAGGGGAAAGAGAGTTGGTGGGGCTTGGCCATGTTCCCCCTGCCCCCAGCAGTGGCGCTTGCCCAGATCAGAACCCCTGAGACCCAGTGCTGAAATGAGTCAGGCAGAAGGTTACTGTTACATCTTCCACTGTATCTATTTTTCCTTAAGCCCTGACCAGGAATCTCTAACACTGCAAACTCGAATCTAGTGATGGTTTTTCTATTGACTTATTGTGTGATTTGGGGCAAGGCCCCTCTTTTCTCCAGGCCTCAGTTTCCCTTTTTGCGGACTCCAAGCTGGTTTTGTTTATCACTCCACAGCACAGAGGGAAAGGGGAGCTCCAGGTGGCACAGTTCACACGAACTTGCTTGGAGCCTGACACTCGTCCCCAATCCCCACTCCTCTATCTGACCACCCATGGGATCCAAGCCCCCATCTCCCAACTCAGAGGGAGGGTGCTGCCCTCGGCTGCTGCGGTGATCCTGACATCCCCTCTCTCCTGCCTTCACAGGCATGACCCTTCCAGCTTCCTTCTCCCCTGACTTTAAGTCCTGTTAGCCCTAGTTTTTAGACAAGGAAACCGAGGTTCACAGAGATTAAGTGACTCGCCGCTGTCTCCAGGAAAACACGCAGAGCCAGTCTCTTGCTGCTCTAGTCCCCAGGGGTCACCACTTCCTCTCTTTCCCGGTCCCACTCTGCTTGCTGCCCTTGTCCTGGGACTGAGGCTCTACTCCTGCCAGTTCTCCCAGCGGCCAAGGCCACAAGACCTCGCGCCCTACCCAGGCCCAGACTCTGGGGAAACCTGCAAGACTGGAAGCCATACTTCAAGCCACTCGCCTTGATGAGCTGGGGGTAGTCCAATGCCCTCTCTGAGCCTCAGTATCCTTTTTGAGAGAGAGCTCATAGATGCCTCTCTTTCTTTCTTTCTTTTTTTTTTTGAGACAGAGTCTCACTTTGTTGCCCTGGCTAGAGTGAGTGCCGTGGCGTCAGCCTGGCTCACAGTAACCTCAGACTCCTGGGCTCAAGCAATCCTACTGCCTCAGCCTCCCAAGTAGCTGGGACTACGGGCATGCGCCACCATACCCGGCTAATTTTTTCTATATATTTTTAGCTGTCCAATTAATTTCTTTCTATTTTTGGTAGAGACAGGGTCTCGCTCTTGCTCAGGCTGGTCTTCAACTCCTGAGCTCAAACAATCCGCCCGCCTTGGCCTCCCAGAGTGCTAGGATTACAGGCGTGAGCCACCATGCCCGGCCAACTAGATGCCTCTCTTTCTGACCCACCTGCTCCTTGTCAGGGAAGAGCTGGGCCTGGGCCATGAATCTGAGGTCACCTTGGCAAAGCCTCTGAGCTCCTGGGGCTCTGTGCCCCACTGCCCTTGCTAGGTCATGTCATGAGCCCAGAGGGTCGCAGTTGGGAGCTCCTGGCTGAACCCCTCCCCCCCATGAGTCTCAGCACTCCCACACCCTTGCCCCATCCCCAGCTCTATAAAGTCAAAGTGAGGTCAGGAGCCAGGGAGAGCCTTCATCCGCCCCTGCCTGCCCATCTTGGCCCAGACTGGAGCCCAGCGTGCCCCACCCCAGTGGGAGCTGTCAGGTGTGGTTACGAATGCTTTCAAGTGTGGCCCTGCCAGGCCCAGCCACGCTCTGGGTGGGGGCTTTCGCCTGGCTGCCTGCACTTTGTAGACACAGATCCCTTCATCTTGCCTGGAACCAAGGTGGGGCGGGTGCATCCCTGCTGCCCACGCCAGGAGAGGTTTTGCAACTCAGGGCACAACAAACTTCAGCGCCCTGCTCGCTCACTCTGAATTCACATTCATCTTCAAGGGGTCAGTTCTTGAGGGACGACTCATAGATCACCCTGCCAATCACGAGGGAGGGGACCTGGGTGGCTCTGGGCAGCTTGGAGTTGAGATGGAGGTGGCGGTGAGGGAGAAACTGGATTTTGAGGTCAGACAGGGCTCGGCTTGAATCTGGGTGCTACTGTTCACTAGCCTGGTGACATCTCTGATCCTGCATGTCCCCATCTGCCAAACAGGGATAACAACGTTCCCATCCATGTGCAGGGCTGTGGTCAGTCTCAGATGCATTAACATACAGAAAGTGCCTAGTGCTCAGTGAGTGCGCACTGTTATGAAGGCCTTTAATTTCAGATACTGAGATTCAGACTAATGAGAATTACCTTTTCTGGAACATCAAAGTATCTAATCAGAGTCCCATTTTTTTTCAGATGAGAAGACAGAAGGTCAGAATTTCCCCAAGGTCACAAAGCCAGTAAGGGTCTCAGACCTTCCAATTCTCCCTCCAGCAAGGGAGCGACTTCCCAGGCAGTTCAGGGAGGCCTGTGGGCTCCTGGGCCACAGGGGTAGGAGTGCAGCTGAGTGTTCCCTGGAAGGCCAGGAAGGGTTAGACCAGGCTCTCTGGGGTCCCTTCCAGCCCTGCAGCGTACCCTTCCTCTAGGAGGCGGCACTCCCTACCCAGCAACCAAGCTTGGCAGGCAGAGCAAGGGCTGGGTGGCAGCCCCCACTCACCCGCCAGCTCAGCCATTCTTTGACAATCTGTGGTTGGCCTTGGCATCCCAGGCGCTGAACGGCCAGGGGTGGGTTTTCTGGGATAAAGGGGACAACTCTATCCCCAGGGATTTCCCAGAAGCCATGAGTGGAGGGGTAGTAAACAGGTCATAGCCCCACCCCCCTTCACAGCCCACTGCAGGGTATGGGGGGGATTCCATCATCGGAGGGCCCCTACCCTCAGCCCCAAAGTCTGGGGTGCTCTGTAGTAGCCCCAAAACCAGCCTCCTCTCCTCATACTGCCCAGGAGGCCTTGGCCACGCCCTTGGCAGGCGTCTGCCAACTGCAGCTAAACCAGCCCCGCCCTCTCTGGCCCAGTCTCAAAGAAAGCCCGAGAGCCTTCTGGCAGCTGCCCGAGCTCCCTGGAGAGGCTTGACAGCTGATGAATTGCACCAGCCCCCAGGCCTGCTGGGATCTGAAAATGTAGGCAGTCGTAATTGGAGAGAATAGGGTGGGGGGCACTGAGTCTTTCTGGAAACGTCTAGACACTGCCTCTCTGGGAGTCCATTTCTAAAAACCCATGTCCGGCCTGCCCCACTCCTTAGGCCTCTGGTTTCTGGCTGGTCTTGGGGGTCACCTGACCCGCATCACTGCTGAATGGGGCCATCCCCCGCCCCTCCCGCCATGGCTGTCCAGCAAAAGGAATCTGTCTTGTTCAGGAGTCTGAGGACCTGGATGTCTTTGACTCTGCAACCTTGGCCAGGGGCTGGCTCCTGTGAGTCATTTTCTGTATCTGCACAATGAGACCATTGGACTGGACGTTCTGTAAGACTCCTTCCAGGGCATGAATCAACAGCTCCTCCTTCTCTCCTCCCCTCCTCCCCATGGCCCCTGCATCACCCATTCTGAGCCTACACGCTGCAGTAGGGGAGTGGTGACAGATTCTCTGCTTGACCAAACTTTAGTCAGGCTCCGGGACCTCTTCCTAGGCTCCTCTGTGTATTTCCTTGTGAAATCCTCCAGTTTTAGCAGGAAGTCTGCTAAGTTGGTTTTCCAAGAACCCCTCACCCTGGAGACCTGACCACCCTCCAGATTTGATGGGGCTCCTTATTCTCCTCCATCCCCCGGGGGATGTGTGGTCACCCTGGCTGCCTTCAGCTAGAATCCTGCTAGGTGGGTTTAGCCAGAATCCCCCTTACCCCTGATGTCCCCTCTTAGTAATTTTCCATCTGCTGATCTCCCTGGGGGGGGGGCTGTAAATTCCCACCCGCCCATGGTGTATCCAGAGTTGAGTCCAATCTCTCTCCCCCACTGCAAGAAATCCCATCGCAGTGGTCCCGGTGCCGATCGTGCTGGTCCTGTCCTTCCCATGCTTTAACAAGTATCATTGAATCATTTTTTTCTTTAACAGTGGAGGCAGAGGGGAGGATGTGGGGACACTCACCAGGCCTGAGAAGTGGACGTCTCCTTCCCGTCGGCCTGCTAAGCCTGCGAGTGACTTGGGGCTGCTTTAAAAATCACAGTAAGATGAAGAAAAGGGGTAGGTGGGGACAGAAGCCCCCCAGACCTGCAGGAGATAGGGGTCCCTGTCCTGAGATGAATTTGGGAGCCCTACAAAGTGGGCACTGGTGGTGGAAGTGGGAGGCCCTGAGGCTAGGGCACCCCATGTCCTGGGTCTCCTGAGATGACATGCGGGTGCCTGGTCATTGGGCTGGTTTGCAGAATATTCCCTCAGCTGAGAGAGGCAAGCAGGAGCCAGGGGACTTCCAGAAGCATCTCAGAGAGGCAGGGGATGAGGGACACTGGCTAGGACACCCAAACTGGGCATGCACATGTGGTTTGTTGCCCTGGGTCTGGGGCTGTAGGAAACTGATTGGGGAGAAAGGGGAAAATACAGCCAGGAAAACAGGAAACGGGAAAGCCCTGTCTGGCCTCCCAGCTGCTGTGTGTTGGGAGCGAGGGGGTGCTCCCTGGGGGCCCCCTCTGAGGAGCGAGAGACTAGGAGAGGACCTGCTACATCCCCAAACCAGAGGAGCATGCCCCAGGCTCCTTGGGCGAAAAATGCCCCCATCTTGGAGGAGGTCCCCGCCCCCATCCCCCTGTCCTCGCTGCCCAGGGCAGTATTGGAGTTTCCGGTTTTCCTGCCTGCCTTCCTCGTAGTACTTTTCCCTTCCCCTGAGCACAGTTCAAGCTGAGCCCTCAGTCTGTGCGAGGGCCAGGGGCCTGGTACTCTCCCCACCCTTCCCCGGGGAATGGGCACCCCTTCCCCAAGTAGCCAAGAGGGCACTGAGGATGAGGGCTTGGGGGCTTCTAGGCTGGGATGGACCCTCCCCGAGGGAGCTAGGCTCAGTCCAGGCCTGTTCCTTCCGGCAGTGGCATCTTTCTCACTCTCTGTCGCCCTCTCGTGTCTTCTTGCTGCCATCACACCTCACACCAAGCCTCTCCCAAGGTTTCAGGAACTGTTCATCCCCCCGCCCCCATTCACTTGTTTACTCATTCAACAAACATTTCAAAGGGACCTATTTGGGGAACGCAGAGATAAAGCAAGCATGGCCTGGCCTCCAGAAGCTCCGAGCTTTGGGGGAAGAGAGACATGCTAATAATGAAATGACTGGAATGCAGACTGGAGCCCTAAACACAGGCTCCCAGAGGGGCCCGGTGACGGGGTTGAGCACAGTGGGGGGGGATCAAGAAGGCTCCTTGGAACAGGAGGTAGCTGGGCTGGGCCTCTACCTGTGAGTGCACCTGACCCGTGGAGGTGGCAAGGACATGAACGGGGTTCAGCTGGGCTGGGACATGCTGGAATCAAGGGCAGTGATAAGAGATGAGCTTGGAGAGCCAGCAGGAGCCAGGGGTGGCAAATTCCAGTTGGAGCCACTTGGACAGCCTTCCAAGGCCCACGAGCTGGTGGACATGGTCACGGGATGCAGGGTCCACAGGCAGGGGGGCTCTGTTTCATTCATTCAATACTGTGTCCTCCAAGCCAGTAATCGTGCTGGGCACATAGTAGATGCTCAGCAAGCATTGGTGGGATGAGTGAGTGAATGGTCAGGTTCACAAGTTAGAACTAGCGGGAGGGACTAGAGAGGGCAAGATGGAGGCGGCCACCATTGTAGGGGGGTGCGGTGGGGCCTGGAGCTGAGCTGGGAGGGGAAGGAAGCCTTGTCTGGGGCAGCCTGGCTGTGGGGTATGGAAGAGAAAGCCCATCGGGCTGGGCAGTGAGGGAAGGGGCTGGGGCGTGGGGACAGTGTAGATAGGCAGCAGGGCCCCGAGGCCAATGGTGAGACGGGCTGAACTGTGTGCCAGCCTTTGGGGTGTTTTGTGGCCCGCAGGAGATGGCATCTCCAGAGCAAGCCCAAGTGTACCCTTCTGTAGCCCCAACCCCTTGCCTAGGCCCAGTTTTGCTGAACTTGTCTAAAAGGTTAAAGAGATCACCAGGGCTTCTTTGAACAGCTTCCTCGGGTCAGAAACAGAGCCACTGGCCAAAGGCCATCTCAGGTGCCCCTTCTAGTTTGGGAGAAGAGAAACTGGAAGGGTGTCATGAGCAGGCATAGCCCCAGGCTCTGGGGACTGGATAGAGGACACCTCCTGTGTCATGGCTCCCGCAGAGAGGGAAGCCTGGGCCGTGTTGGCCACACCTCAGCAGGGATGGAACCTCCAGGGCCCCAAAGGGCTTCAGAGGGTCCATGAGATCCCATTTGTCAACATGCCAAATCATGGGCACGTGCACATATTTTTGGTGAAGGGTTCTTGGCCTTCATCAGATTCTCAAAGGACATGATTTAAAACAAAACAAGGAAAAAAAAACCAAGGCTATGATCCACCACTCTAAGAAAGGGAAAGGAATAAGGAGGAGGAAGAGAAGGAGAGAAGAAAGGAGGGGAGGAAGAGGAGAATGTGTGTATTTCTTTGGATCTAATAAAAGAAAGAAATACAACGGGAAACTGGGTACAGTGGCTTGAGCCTGTAGTCCTAGCTACTCAGGAGGCTGAAACAGGAGGATCGCTTAAGGCCAGGAGTTCAAGACCAGCTTGGGTGATACAGTGAGACTCCGTCTCTAAAACACAAAAAGAGGGAGTGCAGTGCTGTAGGCCAGGCCCTGTCCTCGAGCCTAGCCAGGGCCAGGCACTCAGCGTTTTC
This sequence comes from Avahi laniger, assembly GCA_963575035.1. Lineage (NCBI taxonomy): Eukaryota > Metazoa > Chordata > Mammalia > Primates > Indriidae > Avahi > Avahi laniger. Next base: position 21,682 of record CAUYSK010087311.1, on the reverse strand, counting down.
CCTAAGTGGCCATCTTGAATCCTGGCCGATGCCAGCCGCCGTGCTGATAGTTCACTTCCCCTTCATCCAGCCCTGTGTGTCACACACGCACGTGCTGCTCGGAGCTGTGTTCCGACCACTCTGGAACAGGCCACCTTGTAGTGAGGACCTCTGTGGATCTGCCCTGTCCCCGGGACACTGCTGAAGCCAGGAGGAAAGTCTCCTTGGGTCCCTGTTTTCCTTCCCACTCAGGCCACAAGAAGGTTCTACAGATTCATGTTTTGGGGGGCGGGGATGGATGTGCTGGGCCCTGGTTCCTGGGTGCCAGCTTTTCTCTTGGGGGTCCCAAAGAAGGAGTCTGAGCTCCTCTCATTCCTAAGAGGGAAGAACCCCGGACCCCAGCCCTCCGGAATCTCCCCGGGTACCACATTCACAGAGGCCTGGTCTCACCACCCGCTGTCCGGGCACCGAGGGTTTTATTAGAGTTCAATTTTTATCCGCACTGCGGAGAAAGAGGAAGGGGAAATAGAGAGAGGGGAACCCGGACCAGACCCTAGCCCCCCTCCCCCCAGAGCCCAGGGCATCTGCCCAGTTGGGCCAAGGAAGACTTTGTGAGATCCCTGAGGGCCCCAGGAGGAGGGGGCTGGGAGCAGCAGAAGAGGAGGGGGCACTGCTTCCCTGTCAATGCCCTGGGCCAAGACCCTCACCCTAGACCCTCCCCTTCCTTCCAAGGGCTATACCACCCCTTCCTTGGGGAGCCTGGGCTGACCATGGCCCCCCCAAACCCCAGGAGGAGGTGCTCCCTCGGCAAGCCCAGAGGTGCACGTTATCCTACTCCCGTGACCGTGGGCTGTCATCAGGCCCATCTCCCAGACTCCAGCACAGGCTGCCCTCCTCTCCGGTGGGGCTGGCGCGCTGCTGACCTGTCCCCCCATCACTGCTCCCCTGGGCCTGCTTGGTCACGGACTGTGTTGTTTTGTCCCTTTCTCACAGATACCGCCTCCATCTGCCCCCGTCCTCTTCCACCTCCTGACCTCAGGGTCCGATGCAGCTGTGGCCTGTAGCCGCCACCTTTTGCCATGTAGAAGGCCTGGCCAGTGTGGCCTTGGCCCAGGGCATGTGGTGAGGACTAGAGGGGACTGCCTGGCCTGGAGAGGGGGACCAAAAGTCGGCTCTCTGCTCCTTAGGCTGGGGCTTTGGGGGCTACCTCGTCTGGGTACTCCTGGGCCAGAAGATGGGCTTGGGGAGGCTGTGGGGCTGGCCACCAGCCCTCAGCCAGGGGCCTCCTGCAGCCAGCTCAGAAGGACACAGCACCCCACTGTGGATGGCGGTGCACCAGGGTTAGGCCATTCTTCCTTCTGTCTAGCATAGATCCTGCCTGCCGTACCACCTTCTCGTCCTCCCGGTGATAGGAGTGCAGGGTCCCAGGTCTGGCACCTTTTGAGGTGTCCCTGGGTGCACTGAACTGAGGTGAAGTGACAGCAGACCATGGACTCTTTGTGTCAACCACCAGCAGCAATGCCCAGTTTGGAGAGCTTGCATCAAGCAGGAAGGGGGACATGGTGTTCCCTGTGTTCGCACGGCTCTTTGTTCCCTGGGCGTGGTGGGCAGGCAGGAGTGGGGGTGGGCACCCTTGAGAAGCAGCGGAATCTGGCTGCTCCTTGCCGCAGGGCGCCCACCCTCAAAGTCTTCCCTGGTCCCATCTGCCCATGCGCTGGCCCCTGAGCCTCTTTGTAGCCATGGGGACCTCCACGTCGTGGTCCTGGGGCCTGCCCCTCGCCTCTCCCTGTGCCAGGGGGCACCAAGCTGGGTCTGTGGGCTCAGAAGCCCCCGCTCTCAGAGCTGCTCCGGCTGTGGTAGCTGGGACTGGGGGTCCGGGAGGGGCTGCGCGTATGGCTGCGGGTCCCACGACTGCGACTGCTGTAGCTTCCGTGGCTATGGCCAGGGCTGGGGCTGCGGCTGTGGCTTCGGCTGGAGTAGTCGCTGCTCAAGCAGCTGGAAGAGGAGGAGGGGCTGGGCCGGTAGTAGGGGATGGGACGCTTCCGGGCACTGCGGGAGGAAAAGTGAGTTACAGGCCATCCGGGGCCCTCACTCAGGCCCCGAGCCCCATCCCAGCAGTGGCCAGGGCTTCCTGCCTCAATTTCCCCTGAGCCCTGGCCTTAGAGACCCCCACGTCCCCCAAACAGAGTTTGAGTCAGTGGTCACTTGCCAGTCCCATGTTGATCATTTTGTTTTTCTCACCTGTCTGCAGGAAAAGGAGCCCAAAACGCTCCTAATCTGAGTATGTACTGGCATTTGTTGAATGAATGAAACTTATACATACGGCCGCCTCACATCAGCCAGGCTAAGCAGTGGCTTCTCTGAATGGAAGTGTCTGGGAATATGGCCCAGCCCTGCGTCTCTGTTTGCCTGTCCCCCATGCAATCAAGGATTTTGGTTTTTTAGGTCCCTGGAAGGGAACAAAGAAGGGACCCCTGGCCAGTGCCGCTGGTGCCCGAGACCCACCCAGTCCCTCTGGCCCAACTCCACACTCAGCTACCTCCCGCTGGCCCGGAGTTAGTGTGAAGCCAGGAGGCTACGACCCAGAGGAAAGAGAAGACAGTGGTTAAGGGGACAATAGTGCCCCACCGCGGGGTTAATTCTGAGGAAGAAAACAGGTGTGCGTTAGTGGGAGGAGGAGGCAGCTTGGGAGAGGGGCTGAGAAGGTGTCAGGTGGAAGGTGTGGGTAGGTCTGGCCATCTTAGGATCCCCAGCTTGTGGTTGGGGTGTGTGACCTGTCTGGGAGTGCGTCCCAAGCCCAGTGGTTTGGCCTTGAACTCTGGGATGAGGGGAGGAGGCAGGGCCTTCTCCTCTCTTGGCGACCTGGATCATCAAGGACTAGGAAGGACAACTTTGAGAATTATGCCCTGCTGGAGCTGGAAAGACGCTCAGGGCACCCAGCTTATAGTAGTAGGGATGTGGCAACCGGGACCCAGCGAGGCACACAGATCTTCCAAGGTTGCCCAGCAAGGCGGTGGCAGAGCTGGGCTCAGAACTTTGTGGCCTTCCACTCCCTGCCAGGGTAATATAGGACTTCAGGGTGATTCCCACGAAGGCAGACCACAATCTCACCTGGAGACCCAGGCCCAGACCCTCTAGTCCTAGCATAGAAGCCCTGATCATGGCTTTTGCCACATCAGCTGCACCCTGGGCTATGTGGGACAAGTAGGGGGACAGGTTCCTTTGACTGCTGCCCCAGAGACCACACTGCTGTGCCCCCTCCTCCAATTCCCAGGGTTAGTGAGAAAAGGAGAGGCAGACAGACGACAGCTGACCGGAGCCAGACCAGCTCACATGGGCATCTCCCCGGCAGCCTGTGCACAGGGGTCCACCTGGCCCCCAGGCTGGCCACAGGCCACTCAGCAGGCTGGACCTTGAGATGAAGGAGAAAAGGAGACATCATTGTCCAGAGATGGATGTGTGGGGAAGGGATAGGCTTCAGTGGGGTGGCTGGAATCTTCCAGAACTGAACTCCATGCCTGCTGCTGCCTACCCAGACCCAAGTACCGACCCCCGTCCCCTCCATGGGCTCCTCCACTGGGACCTCTGCCTTGATGAGGCCTCCACCACCTCTGTCTCTGCCCGCCCCCCATCCGCTCCTCAATGAGGCCTCAGGCCTCCGCTGGGCAGGGAACCCATCTGCTCCCTCGTTCCTTCGCCGAAGCCCCCTCCCCTCCCCGCGCCAGCTTCAGTCAGTCCTCTGAGAAGGGCCCCAACCAAGGTCTTGGTCACCCAACCGGGCCAGTAGCCCCTCCATACCTGGTGATGCGCCGCGGCTCCATGAAGCTGGGCGAGTCCCGGCGCCTCTTGCGGATGGGCGAGTAGCTGCGGGAGCGGCGCCGGGCGCGGGCGGCCTCGGCCTCGGCGTGCCTCGCGCGGCCCTCGCCGTCCTTGTCCCTGCGGGGGCGGCCCCAAGTGAGCACGCGGCCCGGCCACCCAGCCCCGCAGCTCGCCCCTCGGCGCGGTCCCGGCGTCGGCGAGGTGGGCGAGCGGGCACTCACCGGCTGAGGTTTTTCTTGGGTGACGGCGAGCGGCTGGCGCTGCGGGCCCTCTTCTCCGCCGAGCGCGAGCGCGATTTGGAGGGCGAGCGGCTGGAACTCCACGAGCGTGGGTGGGGGCCCGGGCTGCGCGACGAGCTCTTCCCCTCCGGGCCGCCGCGCCTGCCGTGCGCGCCCGGTGACGGCGAGGTGCTGGCGGGCCGCGCGCGCGGTGGCCGCTCCTTCGCGCTGGAGGAGGGCAGGGCACAGCGGGGTGGGGTTCAGCGATTCTGGAAGTGGGCATGGGGAGGGGAGGGGTATATGGGGTAGGAGCTAATGGGGGGGTGTCAAGGAGGGACCTCGGTATGTGCTGGTGGGGACAGTGACCAGTGGCGGGGGGGAGCACTGACGGGGATCAGTGTAGGGAGCTCAGTAAGGGGAGGGTGTTGGGGGATCCGTGGGGGATGGGGGAGAGTGATCAGTGAAGGGGGAGTCCAGTAGCTGAGAGGGTGTCCCGCGCGGGACTGATCTGCTGGGGAAGCGGATCAACGGGGGAGAACTCCACGGGGTGGCGGATGCTCCGTGGCGGAGTGGGGGTCTCAGGGGCAGTGAAACTCAAGCGGGGCGGGGGGCGGATGTCAGGATCAGTAGGGGAAGGAGCCCCATGGGAAGATCAATGGAGGAAGAACCCCACAGGATCAGTGGGGGAGGGAACGGGGGGGGTACCAATGCAGGGGAGCTCCGTGAAGTGGGGGGCAGGCTCACCGTTTCCCGTGGCTGCCGTGGCCTCGCTCGGAGCCGGGCTCAGGCCCGGGGCCAGGGGCTCCGCCGCCACTGCCCGAGTCGCTGCTGGAGTGGGCCCTGCTGACCGAGCGCGACGAGCCCCGGGGGGGCGCGGGCCGGGCGCGCCGGCGGCCCCTGCGTCGGGGCGCGGATGCCGAGGACCGCGAGCGCCGCCGCCGCCGCCGCCGTCGCCGCCGTCTGGCCGCCCCGCCCGCCGCGCGGCCTCCGCGACCCTGCGACGACGGCGCCGAGCGCGGGCTCGGGCTCTGCTTCCCCCGCGCAGGCGGCGTGGATGCGGCTGCCGCCGCTTTGTCGCGGGCCCTGGGCGAGGGCGAGCTGGGCTTCTGATGGGAAGAGAGGCAGAGAGGGCACGGAGGGGTGGAGAGGGAGACGGAGGGAGCGCCAGAGACGGGAGACAGCAGCGACAGGTGGGAGCAGAGAGAGGCAGAGAGAGACAGAGAGACAGCAGAGAAATTGGAAATCGGAAGGTAGAGGAAGACGCGCAGAGACACAGAGAGAGACAGACACAGAGAGAGGAGGCAGAGGAAAAACAGAAGAAAGAGACAGGGACAGAGCCAGGGGAAGTTAAGAAGGGAGGGAAAAGTGGAGGTAGACAGAGGACGACAGCAGAGGGACAGAGAAGACAGGCCGAGAGGAGCGAGAGGGTGGGGGCGAGAGAGCGGGCGGGTGGGGAGAGGGAGAGAAGGAGAGAGGGCTTTCACCGGGCCCCGCCGAGGGCTGCCAGTCCCGGAGCATCGCACACACGGTCCCCGCGCCTGCCCTGCCTCTGCCTCTCCTGAGTGTCCACCTTCTGGCCTCAACAGTGCAGCTCATGCAAGGTTCTCGGCATGCAAAACACAAGAGGGACGGAGCGGTGGGGGCGGGAGGGGGGCTGGAAGGGAGGGGCTCCAGGACAGGCACCGGGGCTAGCACTGCCCCCCGGCTGGGACGATGGGACGGACGATTCCCGGCAGAGAGAAGAGAGAGCGGCACCGGGGGGCGGGGCCGGGCAAGCCCACCAGGCCGGGCCCCCAGCGCAGGGGGGTGGGCAGCGGATGGAGGGGTCACACGGCACACAGATGGGGTGGGGGCGGGAGGGGGAGGGGACAACTGAACTCAAAACTGAACCAAAGGGAGGAAAAACGGAAATAAAAAACAAAATCCACAAATGTCATTAGATACCAAAATCAAAAACAATGTCTCATCTCCTGGGGAACCTGCCATTTTTCTGTTAATACTTTTCTTTCTTTGTTTTGCGGCCCTGCAGAGAGCTGTGGAGCTGTCAGTAGCACCCGACTGTCTTTCTGTTTCTCTCTTTTCTTTTTTTTTTCTTTTTTCTTTTTTTTTAAGTTCTGATTTTAAGTCCCTCTTGGTTAACGTCCACTTACCAATAAAGTGGCACTTCCTCCTTTAGTAGGTAAGGTGTGTAAGAGAAGGGAAAAGTGTGGTAGCATAAGTTCATCATTAGATTCACAAAAATGCAAGAGAGATAGAGAGAGAGAGAAAAAACGCAACCACCCCATTCTAGGCCTGAGAGGAGGCCATGCCGCCTCTGGAGGAAGGATTGGCAGCGCCCGGCTCCTGAATGGGCACCTCTTGGGTGACCGCTGGATAGAGATGGCAAATGTTTTCCAAAAGTGGAGGCAGGACACAAAGATTGGGGTACAGAAAACCAGAAAGGGCACCTGGTATGTCAAAAGGGGCCTGGCTGGGAACCAGGAGTCCGAGAGCCTGTGGCTACCTCACCAAGTGACCCTGGCCAAGTCACTTCCCCATTCTGGGCCTGTTTCCCCATCTACAAGATGAGAGGGCTGGCCTTTGCTTCCTGATGTCCCTTCCAGGCTGAATGTTCTAGGATTTTCTGAATGTTCCCAGCCATCCTCCCCAAACCCCTTCCTGTGCAGAGCTGACACCCGTCCTGTCCTTGGGCCTCCATCTACAGTAGTAGCCGTTGATGGCACTTGTCTGTTTACAGATCTGTTCCTGTCCCCAAGCCCTCCAATCACCACCACCAGCTTGACTGTGTGACCTCCAGGGCAGAGTTGGTGTCCGATTCAGCTCTGTAACCACAGTCCGTATCACAGAACTTGGCACTAGTAAGTATGGTTTGCTGAGGAAGGAAGCAATGCCCTCACAAGAGCCAGGGCCCCCCGGGGAGTCCCAGAAGCAGGGTGGGGTGTGGACCAAGCTCTTTTGGCAGGCTCTTTGGATGAGAGGACAAAACTTGCTGCCACCCCTCTGGGCACCTTGCTGCCAGGTACTAGAAGGAGCATGGTTTCCTTGGCATAGCCCTAGTGTTTCCCACAGAGGGCAAGGTGGTGCCCAGATCTGAGCCTGGGCATGGAGGTGGGGCCAGGAGCACTGGTGGCTGAAGCAGCCAATGAACAGCAGCCACCGTGAGTGAGAGCAGCTGCCCAAAGCCATGGGGGCCATGAAGACCTCTCCTGGGAGAGCCTGGTGGCTCCATTTGGGGCAGAGTGGATATCACCTGGTACCTAGGTGCCCCTCTGAGCCCCCCTGACTCTCCTGATCACCAGCTTACCCCTCACCCCAGGCTGGGAGAGCTGGAGCTGGGTCATTCAGCCGTGGCCCATCTTAGATGGCAGTTCCATTCCCAGTAGACATCAGCAGGAGACCCCTGGCTGCACTGGCACATACCCCCTCCACCCTGGGTTCTGTCATTCAGCATTCTTTTCCCTCAAGAGGAGGCAAATAAGAAGGAAGTCCCCAGGAGCCACATATTTGCAGTTTCTGGCCTGTGCCCTGGGTTGTCAACGAGTGTAAGGTGGACAGACACCAGGCGGGGGAGCCTTGGGAGCCAAAGCATGGCGACCCATAACTTAAATTGCCACTGAACCCCTCCTTCGAGAAGTCTTGCTTGCCACCTTGGCCAGGGGAACCTGCAGGGCCAGTGGGCAGAGTACTGGACTTTGGAATCAGGACCTGGATCTGCACCAGCTATTTCTGACTCCAGGGAAGGGGCTGGCAGCAGGGGAGGATGACCAGGGGCCATGCTGTTCCTTCCCCCGGACGCTGCAGAGCCCTCTGGACTTCCCACTGTTAGGCTGGGAGTGCAATGGGAGTGTTAGGAACACAAAGGGTTGGCTGCCCACCTCCATCGAGGTGCTGCCCCAAACATGGAGGTCCAAGCCCCAGGCCTGGGTCCCCTGTGCTGGCCTGGATGCTTCCTGCCTGGTGTGTCTGTCCTGGCATCCAACCTCTTCCCCATTTTCCTCTCATCCCCTCCAAGCTACTCGCCTGCCATAGCTGTAGATGACAATTATTGGCAAAGTAGAACACTCTGGAATCAGCCCTGATGCAAGTGTGCTCTGAGACCTTAAGGAAGTGACCTAACTCTGAGGACCTCAGGTTCCCCATTGGTAAAATGGCAGTAAATGGAGTCTTTGCTGGGTGGACCCGTATAGGGGCTGGGAGGCTTTTTTCAGGGCACTGATTCAGGGTTCCCTCACAGGCTGACAGGGCTGGAGCAGCGCAGGAAGGCCTGGGCCCTATGGGGTGTCCCCTAAGGGACAGGATGGTGGAGAATGGGAGGAAGGTGCTGCTGGGTAGGGTGGCAGACAGGGCCAACCTCATGTCCCTCTCCACCCATCCCTCCAGAAGTCCTTGGGAATAGTCACCACGATCCTGCCAGAGGCTGCACCTTGTCCTCACATTGGCTGAGTCTCATTCTCCCAGGAATTGTGGGAGGATCCAAGGTCAAACACTATGGGATTTCACAGCTGGGCAGGACTGTGGTGGCCAGAGACCTCCAAACATCTCCTCCAGGAAGCTGCTTTTTGTGACTCTTGTTCCTCTTGCCTGGATCTCCTCTCTGCCCCACCACCCCCTGCCTGGCTAATGCCTGCCACTCTTCCACCCTCCTCTCCAGGTGCCTCCTGCAGGGGCCTCTCCTCTATGATCCCACAGAACCTTGTTCCTTCCTTGAGAGTGGCCTCTTTCCAGGCCATGCTAGGGCTGGGGCTACCGTGCTGAGCTCCCCGCCCACATTTCAGCTTCTCCCCTCTCATCATGCTGAGCGACCTTTGTCAGTCTCCGCCCTGGGGGAAGGAGGGCTGCAAACCCAGGTCAGCCTGCCTCTCTCCTGGCATGGACACCCAGATGGGGCCTGGCACAGAGGGGGGACTCAGCACACATCTGTTTAGTGTGTGCGTGAATGAATGAATGAGTGAGTGAATGAGTAAAAGAGGGACCTCCCCTGCCTCTGAGCCCTGCTGCCGTGAGTCCTTCTGCTCATTGGTACCACTTGCTACTTGACATTTTTTTCTTTTGCTCCTGTAAGGAATCTTTGAGGGCCAAGGGGAAAACACAATGAAAAGAGCAGCAAAGGTTGGGTGCTCACTGGGTCTCTGAAGGACAAAGAAAGGTAAGTACCTGGGAGGTGTTTCCCAAGGGCTCAGAAAACCACCGCCTCTAACTCAGTGTATGAGGTCCCACTGGTGGGTCCCTTGTCATATCAGGAACTCCTTGGGGTGGAGCCTCCACTCCCTCATCAGGCTGGGACAGTCTCCACTGTCAGACCAGCGACCCCCTTCCTGTCTGCCCTCCCAGCACCACCCAGGTTGAGCGGTTGAGATCTGGAGCACCTGCCCCTGGGGTAAATCCTGGGGTGGGGGTGGGGATGAATAGTGGGGCCTTCTCCTTCCAAAGCTGAAGATGGGGGCCCACTGTGGCCTCTCACAGTGGTTGGGGGGCTGAACTTCTGCAGCTGCTCCCAGGTGGGACAGGAAGCAGTTTAAAGGGCAGAGGTGGGGAGGTGGGGTCCTGGAGGCCTTCCTCTGACTCTAGTACCCTTGGTGTGGCTGGATGAGCACTGGGCTGGGAGTCACAAGTCCCAGAACCTAGGCCTGATTCTGCCCCAATACCCTGGGGGACCCAGGCCCTAATGACTATCCTTTCTGGATCATTCTGCTCCGAGGGACCACATTAAGCTGCTCAAATTCAGAAGATGCATGACTCAGGGTGGGGGAGTGTTGAGGGAGCCCCTGTCTGGGTTGGGTAGTGGCCTAGGCGGGGGCAGGTGAGCTAAGCATCCACTCCACTCCCAAATGACCCCACAAAGACTTTGCTAAGTAGGACCCTAAGTCCAGAACCTGCTCCTGGCCAGCTAACTCCCCACAGTTAATCTGTCATCGCACCCGAATGATGGAACTGTGAGGTTCAGCCCGGGTTCCAGTTGCTGCCCCAGAGCCTGGTAGCTCCTGTCCCAAAGCTCAGTCCTGCTCCCAGGGAAGAGCCTGTGGCAGCCCAGAGCTTGGTTCACCCCAGCAGGCCCCACAGGGTGGGATGGGGGCTCTTCCCTTGTGCCTGACCTCAGCCAGAACTTCCTCCAGGATGTGGAAGCCAAGAGGTCCAGCACCGGCCCCTCCACCACTGCCTATTGCCCAAGTGGGCCCTGAGGGCCGGTGGGGTGGCCAAAGCCCCAAGGCTGGCAGGGATGCAGGGTGAAGGGCTTAGCAGCTACTCCAGACAACAGAAATCAAATTGGCTCCACTGTGGCATACAGTTCAGGGAGGGAACACAGATTTGGAATGCTAAACCACACAGAAATGCATTCGGACAACAAAATGAGAGAGAGGGAGTGAAGGAGGACTCGGGGCTGGGAGTGGGGGGTGGAGAGGGAGAGGGAGGGGAGGGAGGCTGGGAAGGAGGGAAGATGATCCAGAAGAGTTGTCAGGGAAAAGTCAAGAAAACCAAACGACAAACCAGGAAACACAGCTTCGCAGCTCATTTGAAGAAAGTGCAAGTTACAAATGAGTAGTCACTGAAATAAATAAAGAAAAGGGAGGAGGAAAAAAACCAACCAGAGCGAGATTGAGAGAGAGAGAAAGAAAACCACATTCAAACCAAGCAGAGTGGCGGGGCTTATCTGGAGATGGGAGGGGGCGAGCGCACAGCTGAGCTGGGATACCTACCTTCTCAGTGGTCAGGGACAGGAATGCAATAATAAAAAAGAAAAGAAGGTCTCCGCATTGGGAATGCAGAATGGGGAAAGACAGTGACCCTGAACTCTGCTCCCCCTCTGAGCTAGCAGATGGGCAGCCAGTGTGCGGTGTGGCTTTCGATCTAGTCCCAGGGATGTGACTGGGCTCTGCCCAGCCATTTCTGTTTGCTTTTTTTTTTTTAAAACCACGGGCTCTACTAGCCAAGCTTTCCTTAACTCTTTAAACAACAGAAAACCTCCAGAGGGCATGCAGGAAGCAGCGGATGGGAGCAGAACCACATGGTGGGCTACGGAGAGGCTGGCAGCATGAGAGATGCCAATGTCAGGGGAGAGAAATGGAGAGGAAGAGAGAAGGCGACAGAAGACAGACAGACACACAGACAGAGACAGAACCTGGGAGCGAGGGAGAAAGAGAAATGAAAAGACAGAAACAATACCGAAGGAAACAGAGAGGCAGGAAGAAGGAGAGAAAGATGTACCCAGACAAAAAGAAGAGAGAGGAGCAGTTTAAACAAGGCCAATCAGGGTGGACAGAGGGGGCGATATGTGCATTTAAAAGGGAAGGCAACCACAGATCCAATTTGGGGGAGCGATCCTGCCAGTCTTGCCACGGATCAACACTAGTCCTTTCCCCCTGGCTTTGCTGTCATTCTAGCAAAACTCATCCCTCTCGCCCCCTGGCTTTGCCCTGGGAAACAGGAAGAGCATCCTGGGAGAAATGCCAAGCTATCCCCACTCCTCTTCTTCTTCTTTTTTTTTTTTTTTTGAAACAGAGTCTCACTGTGTTGCCCGGGCTAGAGTGCCCCATCATCTAGCAACCTCAAATTCCTGGGCTCAAGCAATCCTTCTGCCTCAGCCTCCTGAGTAGCTGGGACTACAGGCATGCGCCACCATGCTCGGCTAGTTTTTTCTATATACTTTTAGTTGTCCAATTAATTTCTTTCTATTTTTTAGTAGAGACGGAGTCTCGCTCTTGTTCAGGCTGGTCTCCAACTCCTGAGCTCAAACAATCTGCCCGCCTCGGCCTCCCAGAGAGCTAGGATTACAGGCGTGAGCCACCGCGCCGGCCTCCCCTCCTCTTCTGATTCCCCCTCTGCAGCTGGGGTCACGCTCATCCCTGAGGGTGAGTAGAAGGGAAGCCTGGATGAGGCAGGTCAGGGAGTGCATGGCTAGGGTACTTCTTGGGGTCACCCATTACATTATAAAATTGGGGCCGGGAGCAGACACCAGAGGGAGCTCAGGGCCATGCTCATGAGCCTTCTCTGTCACCTTTGCCAAACAGCAGGAGCCACCTCCAGGGTTCCCCTGACACCTCTAATGCTACAGACAGGCGGAGCCAAGGAAAGTGGTCCCCCTTCTAAGACTGAAAACTTGGCACACTCTTTCTGGCTGCTGTGCTGTGCTTCTGGGAGGGCAAGGCTAGCACCAACCCATGCTCTTGGGGGCTGGTGGGAGGCTGGCGAAGACACCAGGTGAGACTGGATGGAAGGGCTTGTCTCATGAGGTCACCTGCTCAGCCTCTTATTCTTTCCTCCCATGCTGTGTGACCCTGAGCGGCTTCCTGCCCTCTCTGTGCATTGTTATTTATTTCCCCATATGTATGTGAACTGTGAGGACTCAGGGTTCCCTGAGTTGCTGACATAGCAATCATATAGAATGGGCTTCTGTAATGTGGGGGCCACAGGCACCCCAGTCTCTCAGTGTGGGCAGACCCCAGCCCAGGGAGTGGAGAGAGCTGGAAGCAGATACCTAGAGGGGTCTGCAGGAGGAAGCCAGTCAGCATCCACCTCCCAAATCCTCCTTCTCCCACTCAGGGCTCCTGGAGTGTGCCTTCCATTTCCCGCCCTCTCTGCAGCTTGGCTGGGGGTCTTGAGGTCAGAGTCAGGGGCTGGGGTCTACCTCTAAAAAGCTGTGTGACCTTGAGTTGGTCAATTGATCTTTCTGAGTTGCGGTTTCTCTTTCTGTAAGTAGCAGAACCCAGAAATCCTTTTGGCGTTCAACTATCATTACCTGGGATGGGACAATAAAGAGATTTCTTGGGAGCCACCACCCATCAGGCCTCAGTCTTAAGACCAAGATGGAGTGTCTGGTTTTGAAGCATTTACCTGAGCTAAACTCTCTCGGGGGTGCCTTCGGACCCCTCCTCCAGGTTTCCTGAGGATCTAAGGCTTGAGACTGACAGTGCTGAGTGGCCTGTCCCCATCACTGTCCCCACTTTGCCCAACCATGTTATACTAAACTGAACCAAGGAGTCACAGCCAGCTCTGGGAAGTTCTCTGGGTGACCCAGGACAAGTGTCTTCCCCTCCCTGGATCTCCCAGCCTCTCTCCAAGGTTCTTTATAGATGGGGCCACAGTAGCACAGCCTGCACCACTGTTGTTAATTTAAAAGCAGAGGCAGTTCCAGCGCCTGCCCGGGGTTGAGGGCTGGCTGGTGCCAGTGATTTGGCAGGAGCTGGAGGCGTGGGAGTCATTTCTTTTTAGAGTTATCTTCCCTTTTAAATTCAGATTATAAAGGAAAAAAGTATATAGAGAGACGTATATGATTAATGTTCACTTGAAATTCAGAAACCATTTCTGCATTAGAAGGAAAGGGTCCAACAGTAACACACACAAAAGCAAAATTCAAGAACAACATAGAAGATAGGAAAAAACCCAGAGAGATAGTTTGCATTTCTGTACATTACAAAAGGGAAAAGATAATAGAAGGAAAAGGAAATACAAACAAAAACAAAATAACAGAAAAAGTTACAAAAACTTCCCCACCCTCTTCCCTTGCCAGCTAAACAAGAAATGGAATCACAATATTACCACGTTTCAAATGGGAGGCTAAAAAACAAACAAAAACATAGACGGGGTTAAAAAATGTTGAGCTTTTCTTTTTTCATTTCTCTCTCTCTTTTTTTTAAGGTAGCATTCAAGAATACCACCCCCAGTACTTTTCCCCAGAGACAGTTTTTGTTCATGGTAAAGTCTGTGACCCCACCCGACCCAGAACTAGCCCCATTTAACTCCTCAGAAAGTCTTTTCAGGCAAAGAGGGGACCGGAGTGTGGGTTAGAGGCCTGGGATGCTCCGAATGCAGCCCCAGATCTCCCAGGGCCCAAAGAGATAGGATTTGGGGGGCTGCCTGGTGAAAGGAGTGAGAGAGTGCTGTCTCCTAGAAGACTCCCAGGGCCATGCCAAAATAGAGTCTGACTTTGGGACGGAGACAAGATTGGGGTGCTGCCGAGGCTCCTTCCCCAAGGCTGGAGGCCAGGTCCCCTTCCCCAAGGGTCCTCTTATGAGGACTCTACCTAGTTGCTGTGGCCATTTTGTCTGCTCATGCCCAGAGCCCTTTGGGGGGTGGGGAGGGCAATTGCTCAGGCCAGTGGGGACAGAGAGGGAACCGGCAGTAAGAAGGGCCCCTACATTCAGCCCTGGCTTGAGAGAACCCGTGTCTCTGTGTCTCTGGGGAGGCCCCAGGAGGATGTGAAACTCTTGAGAAGGTGTTTGGGGCCCTGTGCCCTTAGAGCCCTGTTCTCATGGGGGTCGGTGGTGGGTGGCAGGTGCCTCTCACCTGGGTTTGCCTATCCTCTCCAGCCCCTGCCATGGCTACCCTCAGCTACTTCTGTCTGTCCTCTCCCACTCCCAAGACAGATCTGGGGACATCAGTGTGACCTTCCCAGCATGCCCCAACCATTCCCCCTGGAGCCCAGGAGCCTGGTGCCCTGTCCAGGTGGGACAGTCTAGAGATAGGTGATGTCTGTAAATAAAGATTAACCTTGAGACCAAGAGCTTTTTTCCAGCTGCCCTTGACTTTCCTCTCTGAGGCCGTGGGAGTAAGAGTGTTTGAGAAAAGAAAGGGAGTGAAAGGAAATAGCCAAAACTCAAAATGAAACTGACCAACACGTACATGTTTGCTGCTGAGACCTGAGGTCTGGGGAGGGCAGCTGTCCCCCTCCCTGCTGAGGCTTCTGGGGTAGTCTGCAGGCCTGGGGACGGACCTGCAGGCCTCCCACCCCATGTCCCCCGTGCCCACCCAGTGCCCCTGCCAGCACTGCAGCCCCTTCTCTCTGATGGGCCTCAACTCTGCTCTCAGATCGACAAAGGGGGTTGTGGACCTTCCCCGGGTCTGGGAGAACCCCCCCACCCTGGTCCAGCCCGTCCACCTGGGGAAAGGCTGAGAAGCCTGACTTCTCTGCCAGGACCCCCCTCCCAACACACACCTGCCTGTCCTGGAGGGTGAGTGGGGACACTTTTGGGGGTGGTGTTGGTCGGGGGTCTTTAAGGGAGCAATGGACTCAGATGAGAGTGGGCACTCTGGGATTGCCTTGAAGGGACAGCCATGGGAAGTGGAGCCCACAGGTTTGAGACACCTGTCCAAGTGTGGGCAGTGCCTGGCAAAGGGCAGATTCTCCTTGGAGCAGGGACGGTAGAACTGCAGCCCCTGGTAGCAGCAGAGGGCTGAGATGGGGGAGGGGTCTGTAGGGGAGGGGCCGTGAGGGGTTGAGGGAGGGGAGGGCACTCAGAGAAGGGGCGAGGGCTCGGTAGAGAGAGGGAGGCTGAGGGCCCAGGGGATGCGCAGGGGAGCTTCTGTCCCTTGAATCCTGTTCCTGACTGGGACTCCTACCTATGTCCATGCCCCTCCCACCCGAATATGACTTTGGTTCTTCCCCAGCTCTGTAGCGCCCCAGGCGGTCAACCCTTCTCTGGCCTTCAGTTTGTCAAGCTCAAGGGTGGCCCAAGACTGCAGGTCTCCCTCACCCTGACTCTAGGGCCAGGTGGGTGCAACAGCCGAGCGCGCTCCCGACGGCTCCAGTGCCATGACGCCCCCCGCGGAGGTATGTGGAGCGGGCACAGGGGAGGAAGGAAGCGGCCGACCCCGAGGGAGGCGTGCAGCGCCCCCGCCCCCCGAACGCACTCACCGCCCCCTACCCTCCAGCGACCTCCGATCCCGCACGGCGCAGCCCGCGGCGCGGGAACCCTAAGCGAAACGCAGCGTACGTACATCGAGCGGGCTGTGCGCCGAGCCCGGGCGGCCCCCGTGCGCTCCGCTCCGCTGCCTGCTGCCGCCGTTCTGCTGGGGCGACCCCCATCCGCTGCCATCCGACGGGGAAGGCGACCGGCTCCCACTGGACCTCTGGCTGCCCGTCTTCCGCCCGTCGTCTCGATGCCTGGGGCTCAGCCTGCGGCGGGGGGCGAGGAGGCATGGGGGGAGCCGGCGTGGGACGCCCCCTCTGCCAGCGGCCGCTCCCCAGCACCGGGAGGGTCTGCCTGCCACCCGCCATTTCGCCGGGCGGGAACCTCTTCTGCTTGGATAGACTCGACCTGAGTGAGCCAGCTCCGCGCCGCCTCGACTTCCAATTCCAGGCCTGGGGCGCCTTCGGGCAGCTCTTCCTCCGGGTGGGCGCCAGCACATCCCTGGTAAACTTCTACCCACCAACTGTCACCAGCCCACTCCCCAGCCCTTGGGAGTGTTTAATCTGCAACCCGCCCCCAAGAGAAAGCCCGGGGCACCACACCCCAAGCCCTCCCAGCGCCGGGGCCTACCTGCTGGGTGATCTGGAATCGCTGTACTGGGAGGAGGGGGAGGGGCTGTGGGAGCTGCCGCTGCTGTGGCGGTGGGACTTCCGGCCTGGGGACTCCGTGTGAGGCCTGGCGTGGGCGAGGGACATCAGTCTGTACCTAAGTGCTGCCTCCCACACCCCGTGACCCCTAGTTGCCTACCCTCCCCACAGGGATCCTGGAGGAGGCTGCTGAAACCCACTGCTGACCCCGTCCCCCACCCCACAGTCTCCTACAAAGAACATCAACCGGTTGGTGCTGGCTGTAGCCCGTCCACGTGGGTCATCTGTGAGAATTAGGAAATTGCCCCCTTTTCTCTAGACAGCCCCAGCACCCCCCAAGACCTCTCTCTCCTCTCACCTGGTGAGGGGTGGGAGAGGAAGGAGAGCCCGGGAGTCACAGGACTGAGCTCGGAAGGACCCTGGCTTGGGAGGCAAGAGGCCTGGGGTCAGGTTCCAGCTCTGACTCACCCAGGGCTCTTGGCTTCCTCTCTGGGTCTTAATTTTTCCATCTGGGCTAGGGGGACAGAGTGAGCTACCTTTAAGGGCCGACTCTGTGACTCTAAAAGGCCAGGTTTTCTAGGCGTGGGGGCCTGGAGAGTGGGAGGGCCTCACCTCTTCCTCTCTTTGTTCCTTTCTTTTCTTTTGCTCTTGGGGCTTCGAGATCTGCAGAAAGCAGAGACCACAGTGATGGTGCAGCCTAGCTGTGCCCGGGTGTGGATCTGAGATTTGTCCTCTCTCGGGTCTGAGCCTTCCTGGCTGGCCAGGACTTGCTCATCCTACGCCACTGCTTTGGCCCCTCTCACTCTGCCTCTGTCTTTCCTTGTCCTGTAAGTCCTTGGCCCATGATCACCTTCTGTCTGGGCCCCAACTGCAGCCCCTGCTGGGAGTGCCACAGGTGTGTGGCCAGGCCTCAGAAGGAAGAGGGTGTTGTTTGCAGGTCTGCCAGCCTTGGGCTTCAGGTCTGGGCCAGGTGGAAAGGGTGACTTGCCCTAGCCTTCTGGTCTAGGTCTTGGGGCCAGCCCTGATGAGCAACTGCATTTGTGCCTGCTATGCCCACTGCCTCCTGTACTCACAGACTGTGGCCTGGCCCTGGCCAGTCACCAGGGAATTAGGGAAGAAAGGACAGGTGAGCTGGCCAGAAGGTGCCAGCTGATGTGACCACTGGGGGCAGTGGAGCCCACACTGTCCCGTAGGGCTTGTAGGGGGAGGGAGACGGGAAATGGGGAGGGGCGGGTTAGGTGTATATTAAGGCTCCTGCCCTACCTGGCAAGTGGCCAGTGGACAAATTCCTGGGGGCAGGGACTGTACCCCTCCTCAGGGCTGCTGGGAGGGGCTCTGGCTCTGCTGACCGAGGTGACATTGCAACTGCCCCTTGACTTCCTTCCCTCTATGCTGAGATTTCTACTTTCTCAGCAACCCTTTGCTCCTCCTGGGCCACTGCTGCCTCTGCTGGGCTCCCACCTTTCACCTCCTCCTGTCCCCTCTCCCATCCCAGCCTGAACAGGTCACTGCCCTACTCAGAGCCCCATGCTGGCTCCCAGCCCCCCAAGTATAGACCAGCTCAGTAGCCTGGCAGTCAGGCCTGTCCCCCAGAAACTCTACCTCCAGCCATAGCCCACCTACCCCGCCTCCTACCCACAAGCCTTCCCAGGTCACAGAGGTCCTTCCGCCTGGCAAGCCCTTTCCCTGCAAATTCCCTGATGCTTCTGCCTTCCCAACCCTCGGCTTCAGACACACCCCTTGGGCATTGGACCTGCTGTGCTGTCTAGAAATTCTTGGCGTCCCCACATTAAGACTGACTCATGGGGCAGGTGAGGGTTGTTCCTGCCCCCACCACCCAGTCTCCCACCCTGGCTCTGGGCAGGAGGCCCTGGAGTTGGAGGATGGGACCAGGGAGGCCCCTCACAACCCCCCTCCCATCATTGCTTCCTTTGGGCTTTGTCCCCTGAAGGTATCACTAGCCTCTGTCCACATCCTCTGCAGAGCACCGCTCACCTGTGCCGTCTCTTCCTCCGGGACCCAGAATCAGACCTGTAGGTGATAAAGGAGTTCTCTTGAGCCTGCCTTGGGTGGCCCAGGGGACACCTATCGATGGGCACAGAGCCCAGGCCCGATGGAAGTGAGAGGAAGCCGGGGTGGGGGCAGTGAGGGTACCTGTCTCGGCGGTGCTTCTTCATGCTCTTCTTCTTCTTGCGCAGCGGGGATGAGCTTCCGCAGCTGTGGACACAGGGGTGGGCTCTAGTGAGCTGGGTGGGGGAAGGGTGGCTGGAAATGGCTGGAGAGGCCTGGGTGCCTGGGGCACTGAGGCTGGAAAGGGGACTCCAGGCCATGAAGTCCAACTGCTCCTTGTACAGAGTGACCCGAGGCCCTGAGGGTTGTCAAGGTCCCTCAGGGTAGTTGATGGCACTGCCTATGTTGTCCCCTTGTCACCTTTCCAGACCCCTTGGCATTATAAATGAGGGGGTTTCAAAACCAGAGGTTAGAGGCTGCAAAGGTGGGAGTTATGGCCTCTTGGGGCAAAGCTGGCATGCTGGCGGTGTCCAGGGCTCAGGCCCTGAGGTGCCAGGTCTCTTGCCTCTGGAGGAGGGCCTTGGAGTCTCTCCCACCCACATACAGACCCCGCCACCCCGCCCAGCCAGCCAGCCAGCCCCTGCCCGCCTTATTCACTGACCTGCACTCAGACTCTAGTCTTCTCTTTTTGCTGAGGGGATGCCAGGGAGAAAGAAGGACAGACGGATGGACGGGGTTAGTTGGGGCCCCAGACGCTTACTAGGGTCTCACTCAGAACAGGAGAAGGGGGACATGGAAATGGGGGATGAGGCCCACCCAAGGCCCTCCTCCCTGGGCCACTCACTGTTGCAGACCTCTGGGGGAGAGGGGAGGGAAGATGGCGGCAGGTGAGGGTAGCACAGGGGCTGGGTCAGTGGGTCCAGTTTTGGGGGACTTGGTGAGGGAAAGGACCTTGGTGAAGGGTAGGGGCTCATCGAGGGGGCGGGGTCTAGAGAGGAGTGGCTCGGCGAGGGGCGGGGTCTGGCAAAGGGGAGGTAGGCGGTCATGAGGGGGAGGACACTTAGTTGGGGGCCACTTGGTGAGGGGAGGGATGCAATAAGGGAAGAGGGGCTCAGAGGGGGCGGAGCTCACAAAGGCGACTTTGGTGTGGGTGTCCTGTGCCGGAGAGGGACTGCACCCCAGCAGGGGCCCCACCGCCCCTTCCAGTCCGCTCCCTCCGGGCGCGGTTCTCACCGGCTTCTGCGGTGGCCGCCTTTCTTTTTCTTCTTCTTCTTGGGAGGGGGCGACGCCGAGCTGCTGGACCAGTGCTTGGTCCTGGGCGAGAAGGGGAGAGAGGACGGTGAGCGGGGGCGGCCCCGCGGGCCACCCCCGCCCCCCGCCGCGGCGGCCGCTGACCTGTACCCCCGCTGCCCGCGGTAGCAGGCGGCCGGGCAGTCGCAGTCCACCGGGCCGTCGTCCTCGTCGAAGGGCGCGTACTCGAGGCCCGGCTCGGCGCCCTCGGTCAGCCGCGGGGTCTCCGCCATGCTGCCGGCGACAGGGACGCTCACCACCCGCCTCCCGACGGCCTTCCGCCGCCCCTTCCTTGGCGCAGCCCCTCATGGCCTGGGCCTGGCTGGTCCCGGGGTCCGCAGGCTGCGACCCGGCGGAGGGGGCGGGTCATCGCGCCGGCCTGGCGGCGGGATGTGCCCCCTCCTGTCGCTAGAGGGCCAGGCGGAGATGTGAGGGACGCACCCGGGGGCGTCCCTTGCAGGTCCCTGGCCTCACGGTGCCAAGAAAGAAGAGCACGGAGCGCTGTACTTAGCCCTCACCCTTCTAAGTTCTCGCCTCTCAGTGCGTCCCCTTCTTGTCCTTCAGCCTCATTCATTCGGCCCCTACCCCTCACAAGACCCCCGCCGTCGATCCCTGTGTCCCTTAACCCTGCTGTCCTATTCCCGAACCCCTCCCCCACCCTCCTTTCCCTTACTGACCCCCCCCCAAAGAGCCCTTCCCCTGGCTTAGCTTCCCCGTCGCTGAGCCCCTGCACTGGTCTCTGTCTTTCCTGGCCCAGTCCCTGAGCCTCCTCCCCTCTGGATGCCTCCCTTCACCCCCCTGTCCCGCCTCCCCCCCCTTCCCCTCCTCTCCTCCAGCCCTGGCCTGGGTCTCTGAAATATTCATAGCTTCTTCTCGCTGCTGCCCCCCTGTAGCCTCCGAGGACTCGCTGCTCAGCTCCTGCTCGGCTCCGCCGCCGGGCTGTCATCATCAATCACAGCCCGGTGGCGGTGGCGGAGAGTGCAGGCCTCCCATGCTCCCCATTCATCTTGCAGAACTCTCTTTTTCACCCAACAGAGACTGGCTGCATCCTGTCCCTGCTCCAGGCTGTGGAGCCCCCAGCAGTCCTCTGCCAAAGACGCTTGTTCCTGCGGGCCCTTCTCAGAAGGCTTCTTTTCCTAGAGGCAGCTGGGCTTAAGGCAAGAGCACCAGCTTTGAAGCCCCAGACAAGCACACATCATGCACTGTCTCTGAGTCGCTGTGTGACCTGTGGCCTGTCTTGCTCCTCTGTGAGCTTCTTCTCCAAGGTGAGACTGATAACTATGTTCCAGGCTGTTGGGAGAATTCGCTGAGGTCATGGGTGCTGTGCAGTTTCTTTTGTTATATTGAACAAACCCAGAATTGCTCCTCCAGAGGCCTGGGTCCAGGGTGATGGGCTCCAGGGTGGTGGCCTCCACCTTCCATTTTTCATCCATGCTGGCTAAGACAGTGCCCTCCCAGGTGAAGCTCAGCCTGGTTTCAGCAGATGTACCCTCACTCCTGGGCACCGGCCCTCTGGCTCACCCTGTCCCCACCCAGAGCAAGGGAGGCCAGGGCTTGCATGGTAGAGCACTAAGGACCCACGCTTTGGATTGACACAGACAGGTTTGAATCCAGGAAGGTCCGCGCTCGTGGAGCCTTGAGTCCTTATCTTTACGACCAGGAAAAGAGCATCCCAGCGTTGAGGAGAAGGTTAAGTAAGATTCAGTCTGTGAAGCCCCTGACATGAGACCTGGCCCAAGACTGCTGTCCCACACCAGGTAGCCCTGTTAGACAGAGGGGACTCTGTTGGTGCTTAAACACCAACACCTTTCTGGGGAGAAAAGAGACTGTGACATATGAAAAAGAGACAGAGTGAAGGGACGCAGGATATAGCTACAGTGTGAAGGAAGAATTTTTAGGGAACCCACTAATGGATCTTTGAAGATTGATTTTGGACTTAAAAAAAAAAAGAATGTGGCCTGGCGCGGTGGCTCACGCCTGTAATCCTAGCTCTCTGGGAGGCCGAGGTGGGCGGATCGTTCTGAGCTCGGGAGTTCGAGACCAGCCTGAGCAAGAGCGAGACCTCATCTCTACCAAAAATAGAAAGAAATTAATT
>CAUYSK010087308.1:0-38394 GCA_963575035.1 Avahi laniger | reverse complement strand
CAACTAAAAATATATAGAAAAAATTAGCCGGGCATGGTGGTGCATGCCTGTAGTCCCAGCTACTTGGGAGGCTGAGGCAGAAGGATTGCTTGAGCCCAGGAGTTTGAGGTTGCTGTGAGCTAGGCTGACGCCACGGCACTCTAGCCTGAGCAACAGAGCAGGGCTCTGTCTCAAATAAATAAATAAATAAATAGGGTTGTTTGTCTTTTTATTGTGGAGTTGCACACATTACATTTTGGTACATATTGTCATACTACTTTCTAGAAAGTTTATACTATTAATAGTAGTATGTCTATTTCCCTTCACACTTGCAATTCTTTATTACCCATCTTTTTCATTCTTGTCAGTCTGGTAAACAAGAATGGAGTTCATTTTAATTTCATTTCTTTGTGAGGCTAATTGTCTTTTCAAGATTATATTGGCCATTTTTCTTTTTTGAATTTATTGTTTGTTGTGCCCATTTATATAATGCCTTTCAATTTTGTGTTTATTGATTTGTCAGAACTTTTTGTGTACTGCGGGTTTTAACTTTCTGTACAGTCTCATGTATTGGAAGTATGTTTTCAGCTGATCATTTATTTTTTGACTTATGATTTTTTGGGGGGGCATGCAGAGGTTTAAAATTTGTATATTCTTGTATACTTTTTTGGGAGTACATGTTAGTTTTAACACTCTTTTTAGAAAGAGTCCATGTCTGAGGTTTATAATCTTTTGAGTTGTTGGAACTTACAGAGCTGAATAAAAAATGTCATTGATTGTTTAGTGTAAATGAACACATACCCAGGGCTTTCTTGCCTTCTTTTTTTATTTTTATTTTCTTTATCAAAAGACAATCGCAGCATTTTTTTTTTCTGCTTTCTTGCCTTCATTGGGCCTGTTCCTCTTCCCTTGGAGTTCCCTGCACTTATGTGTAGGTAATTGCAGATTAACCATGGGGTTCTGCATTGTCCAGGCTTACATAGGTGTGGATATGTTTGGTTAGCTACCCAATCATTTTCTTCTCTCTCTCTCTCTCTCTCTCTCTCTCTCTCTCTCTCTCTCTCTCTCTCTCTCTCTCTCTCGGGTTTACATTTTAACTGCCAAACATAGTCCTTGTAACAATGGTTTTCACCCAGGCTGCACATTAGAATCACCTGGAAAGCATTAAAAAAATACTGATGCCTGGACTTATAGTGACAGTAAATATCTGTTGATTAGAATTAGATGATTTATTAATACCTAACTCTTCAGATGCCAGTATTCTCTCCTAATTTACAGTCTGTCTTTAAAGTCTTCATTTGGCCTGTTAGGCAGTTTTATTTATTTGGAAAACTGGGTTTTAGTCCCAGCTCTACTGCTAACTCACTGTACATGTAAACTTGAACAAGTCACTGATTTTCTCTAGGCCTTAGTTTTCTCTTTGAATACATTAGAGAGGGGAAACACATTGGATTAGATCAAGGATTGGCAGATTTTTGCAGGTAAGAGCCAAATAGGCTTTGTGGGTCATACATTGTTTGTCTTGGTGTCTGAAGCCCCGAAAGGTCTAGCATTTTGTGGTTCTTTTCTTTCAAACCCTAGCCAGGGATCTTACCTCAAAGAGCCAAGGAAAATCTTGTTTAGCCACTGCCAATTAAATATAGATAACGTCAGGCACTTATGTAGTATTCATCATCTGCCTCTCAATATTCTAAACATTTTGCCTATATTAACTCTAATCCTCAGAATAACCTAAGGAGGAGTGTAGGTGTTCTTATCATCCACGTTGTACACATGAGAAAAGCTGAAACAAAGAAAAATTAAATCCTTAAGTAACCTGCCAAATGATGGCTACAACTGGGTGGTAGAGCCAAAATTTTAACTCAGATTAGTCTGGCTCTTTTATACTATATTGCCTCTCCCTAACTTAGACATACAGCTCTAAATACTGGAGCACCTCAGCTATCATAGGTATCTTAAGGTAAAATATCCCTGAAACCATCAAAGATGGGTCAATCTTGAGGCTATAAAGATGGCCAAAGAGTAAAAACTTTGTTATGAACTTTAGTTATTTTCTGTCTCTTCTTCTTCTTCTTTTTTTTTTTTTAAAGACAGGGTCTTGCTCTGTTGCCCAGGCTGGAGTGCAGTGATGCAATCATAGCTCACTGTAGCCTGAAACCCCTGGGCTTAAGCAAACCTCCTGCCTAAGCCTCCCAAGTAGCTGAGACTACAGGTGCATGCCACCACACCTAGCTAATTTTTCTTATTTTCTTTTGCGGAGACAGGGTCTTGCTATGTTACTCAGGCTGGTCTCAAACTGCTGGCCTCAAGCGATCCTACCATCCTGGTCCCAGAGTGCTGGGATTACAGGCATGAGCCACAGTGCCTGCCTATTTTCTCAAATGAGCCCTTTGTTTCCATCTTAGCTTTATAGTCACGTGGCATTGTCTGTGTATGTATTTCTAGCTTTCTCTCATGCTTATTCTTAAGAACCTTGAAGGGGTTCAGTGTGTGGTAGGTTGTCTTCTCAGTTTCTGGAATTTAATTTCACCTCCGTAGGAATTCATTATTTAAAGCAAGCAAATAGACCAGAGTCAAATGGGGATAAAAATTCTACCAGTAAGAGGCAACACAAACAGCTTGGGTTATAGACAGAGCATCCAGGCTTTAGTTCTGTCTCTGCTTCCAGCTAGTTATATGGCCAGGGAGCTCTCTGAGCCTCAGTATTCTCAAATATAAAGTCTGAGCCTCAGTATTCTCAAATATAAAGTTTCAGGTGATTGGACTGGATGATCTCTGGAATTTCGTTATATCCATGCTTCTCCAGTGTTTGTAGGTGCACTTCCAAGCAGCCATTACAGAGGCTCTGTGTGGCAAAGTTTCTCATGTTTTAACTTAAAAGTATATGCCAATTTTGCATTTCCTGCCCTAATCAATCTATATTTATTGAGATGTAAAAATATTTCAGAATTTTTTAACACATAGTAAGATTGATGCTCCAAAAGAATGCATCACATACATATTATGCACTTCTTAGTTAGAAAAGTATGGCCTTTTATGATTCTAGTCTCTATTCCCCTAAGGTGAGACAGCCGTAGGAAGAATAAAAGCCATAATCTGCGGTATAAATTCCAAACCACTGATCTCACCAGACTGACTGAATAGATCAGCCACAGGTTCTCTTGCTTTCTGAGCATCTTAATCTGTCCAATTTATTCAGCATGTCTATATTTGAATTTGTGCCAGTTAAAAGGAATAATCGCCTTGGAGTTTCTGCAGCCAATTCATTATTTCTAACCTAGTAACATTGTAAGTTAAAAAAAAAAAGAGTTATCCTTTATATTAAGAAAGTAGTAAAGTTGGCTTAGAGATTGACCTTTCCCCTACTCCTCAGAATCTCTTCAGTTGAATTTGATTAAAGGAAAATCAACTTTCTGGTGAGTATCAACATCCTTTAAAAAGATAATTTTTCCTTTCACGCACCTATGCCAAAACTGTCTTTCTTTCTGATGCTTGGACTGTCAGAACTGGAAGCAATGTTAGATGTGAGAAACTTGAGTTTCCAGTGGAGAAAGGGGCTTCCTAAAGTTATAAATCTGATTTGTATAGAACAGGGTTTAACGATATAGTGGAAATAGAACACTGACCATGAAGTCTGAAGACATGGATTCAAAGTTTGTTTCTGCCACTAACTAGCTGTGTGATTTTGGGCAGGTTACCTAATGCATCTGAGTTCCAGTTTCCTTGTTGCTAAGAGGAGAGCAAAATAACTTCGTAGGATGTGAAGCCCTTAGCATAGAGTCTAGAATTCTGTACTTCACACATAGAATATTCATTGAGTATTTTCCATGTGTTAGGTGCTGTGCTAGATGCTGGCTGTCTCATGGGAGAGAGTCTGGTTGAGCATGAAGTTTTCACTTGATGCAGTGGCAGTGGAAAATGTGAGGATGGTGAGCTTTGAGATAATTTTAGGACCTGCCATGGACAGAAATTGAGACAGGCAGATGGGAAATGTGAGGAGAGAGACAAGACAGACTGCAGCACTTCAGGTTTTTGGTTTGATTATCTAGGTCAGCGGTCCCCAGCCTTTTTGGCACCAGGGACCAGTTTCATGGAAGACAGTTTTTCCAAGGACTGGGAGGGATCAGGGCTGTAGCTCAGGCGGTGATACCAGGGATGGGAAGCGGCTGTAAATCTGGTCTGCGGCCCAGGGGCTGGGGACTGCAGATCTAGGTGTTTCATCCAAATGTGACTGAGATGATAATTAGTTAAGTTTTGGTACCTGTTTGGGGGGTAGTGATGATGATGATGATGATGATGATGATAGCTAGCTAGCTAACATTTATTGACTGCTTTCTAGAAGGCCCTATTCCATATTCTTTGCATGTATTAATCACTTAATCATAACACTAGCCCTTTGAGGTTAGATTTATGATTATCCTCACTTTATAAATTAGGAATCTGAGACATAGAGAGGTTAAATAACTTGCCCAAGGTTACATAGCTAGTAAGTGGTGGAGCCAGGACTTAAATACAGGCAATCTGGCTCCCAACTTCTTACTGTTAACTACTTTACTATACTTCTCTCATTAATGATGGAAATGTCTACTAGGCACTTGAATATATACAGGTCTGGCACCACAAGAGAGAACTAGATTGTGGATATGGATTTTGGGAGTTGTAAGCACAAAAATAGTTGTGTAGGTCTTAGATGTTACCCGAAGAAAGTCTGTCATACAGAAAGGGCACGTAGATGCCATAAAGACTGCCATTTCTCAATATTGTTGCCACAACAGACATTGCTAATAGATCAGTGGCTGGCCTAAGTAAAGGAGACTGAGGAAGGGCCAGAGAGATAGGAAGAAAACCTGGCAAGAATGGTGCCATTGAAGCTCCAAAGGAGAGAGCTCAGTAGTATCAGATTTTTGCTTTTTCCATTACTTGTTTTGAGAGCCTAGTAGGAAATGTTATATTTGGCAGTCAGGGTTCCTTAGTGCTCTCAACAAGATATCCATGGGCAATGGAGAGCAGCAAGCAGAGAAGGTGGATACTTGTATTGACCCATAATCCAAGGTTGTGGTTTTCAAGGCAGATGTAATCCATAGAGGCAAGAAAGTGATTGAAGGACCTCAGGATTTGGACTGGGAAGAAAATGAAGTCAAAACGGGATGATAACTTGAGGGGAAAGAGCCAAATTAGGGGACAGCTTTTCTTCTTGTTTGTAGACAGCTATGTTGGGACATCACAGCTAGCATTTAGACCTCCAGGGTCCGCCCAGTGCCCAGGACGCTGCTGATTAGCATACTCATTAGGGCCACTCTGCATCACAGCCCCAAAGTGTTGGAGCCTTAAATGGATGAGAACTTTGGCTGCATATGCTTATGAGTTTCTCCAAGATGAAATTTCTTTAGACTGTTGACATTTTTTAGGCCAGATAATTCCTTGTTGTAGGGGCTGAAGGCTGTCCTGCGCATTGTAGGATGTTTAGCAGCATCCCCGGCCTCTACCCTCTAGATCTGCGGTCCCCAGCCCCAGGGCCATGGACCCATACTGGTCCTGGTCTGCAGCCTGTTAGGGACCGGACTGCAGAGCTCTGCCACCCCCCCCCCCACACATTGTCGCACAGCAGGAGGTGAGTGGCAGGTGAGTGATATGGCCAACATATCACTGCTCTCTATCCCTCACATCACTGCCTGAGCTCCACCATCCACCATTGCTCCCCACCCCCAACAGCAAGAAAAAATTGTCTTCCTTGAAACCAATCCCTGGTGCCAATGGTGCCAAAAAGGTTGGGGACTGCTGCACAAGATGATAAGTAGCACCTCATCCCCGAAGCTGTGACAATCAAAAATGTTTCTGGACATTTCCTTGGTAAACAAAATCACTTCCAGTTGAGAATCGCTGCTCTAGATTCTGTTGGTTTTCCTCTAGGTCTTTATTGTAGATTTCTCTCGCCTTCATTAGCTCCTCTGGGTACTTCAGCTCTGTTGATTTGGAGAGTTCAGGTTATTTCAGCCTTTTGGCCTTTTCCCAGAATTTTTTCAGTCTGTAAATAAACCCTCAGTAGAGGTGAGACAAAGAGGTATATTTCTGTATAATACCTGTTAATGTAATATAATGTTACATACATTATAATTTTCAATGCCTAGAACATTAAATGTTTAATGGTTATGATATTTAAAGAAGACTACAGAGTTAAACTTTAACATCTCTCATAAACTTTTATATCACCTCCTTTTATTATAGCTATTTGTGTGTGTGTCTCTTGCTGGCTTGGACTCCTTAAGGACAGGGACTCTTTCTTAATCTTCTTTGCATGCCTAACATCTTGCAGAGTACCTGGCACCTAGTAGTAGGCTCTTAGTAAATGTTTGCTGAAATAAGTCAATTATGTTGGGTAGTTGGCTAAGTGGGTTAATCCTCTAATTTTTCAGAATATTTCACTGGTCAGGCCTCCCAAAGAAGCCAGAGGTCCCGTAGGGTTGATTTGTGCAGAGAGAAGCATTTTATTCAAAGTCATTTCTATCTACACAGATCACAAGTGTCCTCGGGGAGAGGGAGAAACAGAACAGAGTGGCATACTGCTTTTAAAAGATAACACAGATCCTTTTAGCTCTTCCCAGCACCCAGGGTGACTGTTTTATAGCTAGAGTCGCACTGAAGCTATAATTGAATCTGGAAAATAGGGGAAATGTAAAGCATTCAAACCTAACCTGTTAATGTTTTCTAGGCAGGTAATAAAATTATAAGACTGATTGTGGCATTTACAATATAAATGTCATCTAAACCTCTGGACCAAATGTGACATTTATAAAACTGATTGGTTTCTAGCTTTGTTTAGATATTTATGCTTGGTGCAAATGTGTAAAATGTTGCTGTGTTCTTGCTCTTTAACTGTGTGGTATGATTTTAATTGATAAATAGCAAATACCCATAAAAACACACAATTCATAACCATACAGCTCAAAAAATTATCAAAAAGTGAAAATACCTATGTAACCACAACTCAGTTCAAGAAATAATAGCAGCTTTCTCAGTAATTTTGAAAATTTTATTTCATTGCTAATATTCACAGGTTTCTCATTGTGCCTGAATGCTGTCATCCAAGTCTTTTTAAAAAAATTTTTGGTAAAATATACATAAGATTTACCATTTTAACCATTTCAGTAGCCATTTTAACCTTTTCAGTGGCATTAAGTATGTTCACATTGTTCTTTAATCATTGCTACCTTCCATCTCCAATACTTTTTTATTTTCCGTAAATGAAACTCTGTACTCATTACACAATAAATCCCCATTCTCCTCTTCCCCCAGCTCTACTTTATGTCTCTATGAATTTAACTGCTTTGGGTACTACATATAAATGGAATCATACAGTGTTTATCCTTTTGTGGCTGACTTATTTTACCTAGCATAAGGTCTTCAAGGTTTATCCATGTTGTATCATGTATCATAATTTCCTGCTCTTTTAAAGGCTGAATAATATTCCATTGAATGTATAGACCACACTTTGTTTAACCATTTATCCATTGATGGACATTTGGGTTACTTCCACCTTTCGGCTATTGTGAATAACGCTGCTATGAACATGGATGTGTAAATATCTGTTCAACACCCTGCTTTCAATTCTTTTGGGTATATACCTGAAGCAGAATTGCTGGATCATACTGTAATTCTATTTTTTATTTTTTGAGGAACTGCCATATTGTTTTCCATAATGGCTGCACCATTTTACATTTCCATCAGCAATGCTTAAGAGTTAAGGTTTCTCTTCATGCTTGTCAACATTTGTTATTTGCTGGTTTTTTTTTCCTAATAGCCATGATGAGTGTGAAGTATAGCAGTACAGCCAAGCCTTTTTTAAAGAAACTTTTTGTTACAGAAATTTCCCAACATACAAAGAAAATAGAGGAAACAGTAGATTGAACTCCCATTGGACTCCCATTGAACTGCCACTGGTGTTGGTCCGTGGCCTAGATGATGGATATCACCTAGCCTCCATAGCTATAGCACTTGGCCAATCTTGTTTCAGTTATAGTCTGGCTCCCCTCCCCCCATTGTTGCCGTGCAAATCCCAGTCAAATGCTTTCATTCCTATGTACTTTATATGAATGCAGGTATATGACTAGGCTATGTATACAGATTGAGTATTGCTTATGCAAAATGCTTGGGACCAGAAGTGCTTTGGATTTGGGATTTTTTCTGATTTTGGAATATTTGTATTATACTTACCAGTTGAGCATCCCAAATCTGAAAATCTTAAATCTGAAATGTTCTAGAGCATTTTCCTTTGAGTATCATGTCTGATGCTCAAAAGTTTTAGCTTTTTTAGCATTTCAGATTTTGGATTTTTGAATTTGGGATGCCCAATGTGTACCTTTAAAAGTTAAGACTCTATAAAACCATATCATACCTAAAAATTAACAATGATTCCTTTATCATCAGATATCTAGTCAGCATCAGGCACATCTTTATATCTCATTTCTTTTAATCTGATGGTATAGGAGGAAGAGGGTTAATGAATCACTCAAAGATGGCAATTTACGTTGGTAACCAAGATTCAGTGCTTTTATGTGAATTAACAGTTTTTAATTTGTTAACTCTGAGGAAAAGAAAGCTCTGCTTTCTTTAAAAATTAATACTCTCCTTTCTGGAATTTGCTGGCATTTGTGTATACCATAAACAGTACAATAGGCCACTTCTTTTAGTAAATAAGGTGAGCCTAGTTCTGGGGTTGTCTTCCGTTTCAATTATTAATATATTTATGTGTATGTTTGTTTAAACTCACCATTTTAAAGGTCTCTAGAATAGCGGTACCCAACCTTTTTTACACTAGGGACCTGTTTTGTGGAAGACAGTTTTTCCATGGAGGGCGGTAGGGTGGGGGTAGGAGGTGGAGGAGCGTCGCCATCTCAGCTTCACTTCAGATTATTAGGCGTTGGATTCTCCTGGGGAGCGCGCAATTTGGATCCCTCGCATGCGCAGTTTGCAATGGGGCGCGTAGTTTGCTGTGGGGTTCATGCTCCTATGGGAGTCCTACGCGCTGCTGATCTGATGGGGTGGGGGAGCAGGGCTTGGCTGGTGATGCGAGGGATGGGGAGCGGCTGTGGGTGCAGGTGGGGCTTTGCTCAGTCCCCACCGCTTGCCTCCTGCTGTCTGGCCAATTCCTGGCAGGCATGGACTGGTGCCACTGGTGTTGGTCCGTGGCCCAAGGATTGGGGACCACCGGAGCTCTAGAAGATACACCTAGGCCAGGCACAATGGCACTGATTCACACCTGTAATCCTAGCACATTGGGAGGCTGAGGCAGGAGGATCGGTTGAGGCCTGGAGTTCCAGACCAGCCTGGGCAACACAGCAAGACAAAAAAATTAAAAACAAAACAAAAAACAAAAACAAAACCTTGGGAGGCTGAATCAGGGGGATTGCTTGAGCCCAGGAGTTCGAGGCTACAGTGAGCTATGATCACACCAATGTACCCCAGCCTGGGCCACAAAGTGAGACCATGTCTCTTTAAAAAAAAAAAAAAAAAAGAAAAAGAAGAAGAAGAAGAAGATACACCTAAAGGCATATCACAGGATAAAATTTTATCTAGTCTTCTTGGGTCTCTGATAGAACGAGTTGGAAGAGATATTTATATTTCAGCTTTTTTCGAGGGGTGGGTAATTGTACATTTGCTGCTATGCATTTAACACTGATTAACATTAATTAACACTAATCTTAGTGTAAAAAATGAGAATCCTTTTTACTATAACATACTTATCAATATTCAGAAATCCTCTACTGGCAAAATCAAGTTGTTGCTATGTGAGCTTTTTAACACGGGATCGTTTGGAATTCTAAACTACAGCAAAGCCAACCAAAGCTGTGTGAAATGAGAGAGTTTGAGGAACAAATAGTTATTAACTCTTTTCCCCTCTTTAGTTTTCTTACTTTGCACAGCGGAAGACCCCAGTGTATAATCTACTATATGACCCTTTATAACAGCAGAAGGAAGTCTTGTTCAAGATACACAGAAAAGAACACCCTATGATTTACAATTCTATCATTTTTCGGGTGTAAGAATGCAAGTCTCCTGTCACGCACAGATTAAATGAGCTAATAAAAAGGCAGAGCTAGTACTTTCCCTGTGGCTCTATTCATATTATTTTTTCGGTGTGCTGTTTTACTATTTAACAATTTTATTTACTTGAAGATAGCCTCTATCCTTGCCGGTAAATAACCTCAGTCACTAAGAGCACAGAGGCTTCAGAGTGTTAAACAGTGACACTGAAATTATTTCCCTTTCTCCTTGTGTTCTCGTGATAGTAGTTGATAGTAATTTAGGTAGTAACATAATGACCGTAATGTGGCAATTAGAGTGTGCCAGACAAAAACTAAGTGCTTTTTTACATGTAGTAACTCATTTAATCTTCACAATAGCCCTAGGAATTAGATACTAGTATCCCCATTTTACTGATGAGGGATTGAGGCACAGAGAGATTAGTGACTGACTACTCCAAGTACAAATAACCAGTAAGTGGCAGAGCTAGGAACTGATCCGAGGCAGCCTGGCGCCAGGGTCCTTCCTCCTAACCATTACACTGTACTGTACTTATTTGACACCCATATAAGTAAAGGGAAATGTGAGATAAAAAATGCTTTTAACATCTTTGTGGGCTGTACAGAACTTATCATTTGTTCATTCAGTGCTCTGTGTAGAATCAGTGATTACAGAGAGAACATTTAATCTCAAAGCATTCATCCCTGTTTTCAAACTAGTATTTTCAGATCTGTTCTCCATCTGAGACTGTGCATTTAGAAAAAGTACACATGAACTTTTTAGTTGGATTGGTAGATCAAGAGCTTAGGGACAGGATATTGCCTTTGAATATTTAGACTGTATGTGCTGACCCCTGAAGCAGTAATTTGGGTATATCACAATGTTTCTCCCAGAGTACAATAGTATTAGGGGTTCTGACTTCAAAGTGTGTATGTGTATGTTTTGTATGTATCTTTGTAGATAGGCCACTTCTCCACAAAGGAACAAATCTTATACAAATTCTGAAACCTTTTAGAGCCGTTTAAATCCAAGAAATATCTAAGTATTTTGAAGTAGAACTGTGAACAACAAATGCAAAATGTTACCTTTCTGGAAACTTGTGATAAGTAGAATAAATAAAACAACCTGCCCATTTTTAAATGCATAAAAAACTTCAAGCTTAAAGAACTTCCTTTTAATCTTGCAGAATTAGTTCTCACTTGGGTATGGATTTACATACCTTTCTTATCTTAGTTTGAGCTAATAGCTACTGTTTGATAAGAAAACCAATCCTGTATTTTCTTTCTTTGTCTTGGGTTTTGTAGATCTGGCTGCACTCTCTTAGAATACATCTACCCTGGTGCTTTGGGTCAGTCAAGTGTTTGGCTGGAGGGAGGGATAGATCACCCTTTCCACCCATCTAAGATGCATGTTATGGAGGCATATGGCTTTCTCATGTTAATTTTCTTTCCCCTAGGTCTATGAAGGACTTGACATCATCACCAACAAGGTTTCTGCCCAAGAGCAGAGAATCTGCCAGCACCACATGATCAGCTTTGTGGATCCTCTTGTGACTAATTACACAGTGGTGGACTTCAGGAACAAAGCAACTGCTCTGATATCCTTAGGAAAGATAGCAACTAGACTTGGTGGCTACAGAGCAACCCAAGCCAAGAAAGAAGTTTGCTTTTAGTGGCAATTCTTTAAGTGATGGTACCCAAGACCAAATTGATAGCATCTTTATCAGACTATGGATTGAAAGATACAGTGCCCTTGAAACTCAAATTCTTGTCCTTAGACTACAGCATCAGCATCCCCTGGGAACATATTAGAAATGCTGAATTTTGGGCCTCACTCCAGACCTACTGAACTAGAGTCTGCATTATGACACAAGTCTCAGGTGATTTATAGTCACTTAAAAATTTGAAAAGCACTGTTACAGTGATGAGAACACTGATTTAGGAATCAGAACATTTGTGTTCTAGTTCTGGAACTGTCTCTTTTGGCCATGTGAATTTTATTGGGTAAACCATTTACTTAATCCCACTGAGCTTCAGTTTCCTGCCCTTTAAATGGGGATTAAATTTAATTTAAAATTTATTGGAGTTACAGTTAAAATTTCAAAGGGATTATTGGGTGAGGAAGTATTGGAAAAAGTAGTTCTGAGTAAAACCAATACATTTTTGAAAAAAGAATAATATAAGGGGAACTGCCCTTTATTTAAATATCCAGGCTACCTTTAATATCTGGACTGCCATGTATTAAAACATATTGAAAAGTTATAATAATTATAACGGCATGGAGTTTATGTAATCTAGATAAATATATGGCACAGAATAGAAAACCCAGATATAGATTCAAATGGATATATGTATTTAGATTATGATGAAGGTGACATTTCAAAATAATGGAGAAATAATGAAGTTTAGTCAGTCCTCAGTATTCACAGGTTCCACATGCACAGATTCAACCAACTGTGGACTGAAAATATTCGGGAAAAAAAATAACTATAACAATAAAAAATAAAAACCAGTACAGTATAACAACTTTTTATGTAATATTTACATAAAATACTACATAAGTATTTACATTGTATTAGGTATTATAAATAATCTAGAGATGATTAAAGTATATAAGAGGACATGCATATATATGCAAATACTATGCCATTTTATATAAGGGACTTGAACATCCTTGGGTTTTGGTATCTGAGTGGAGTCCTGGAACTAATCCCTCATGGATACCAGTGGATGACCGTAGTTCATAATTGTTCCTGAAACAGTTAATTGTTTTGGGAAAAAAGCCAGGTCCTCATTATGTATGACATGTTATAAATGACATAATAAATTCCAAATGAATTTTGGAATTTAATATCCATTTTTTTAATGAAACCTTAAAATGTGGAAGAAGAGTAGTTATAGGATTTTAGAGTAGGGAAGGGCTTTGTAGATACAACTTTTTTAAAAAAGGAAAATAGTTAGATTTGAATATGTAAGAATTAAGAATTTATATTGGTGAGAATGTATATTAACTAGAACTCCTAGGTATATACCCTAGAGAAACTCTTGCCACAGGTATATCAGGAAATATGTGGTAGAACTTATCATAACAGCATTGTCCTTAATAGCAAAATCTTATAAGTACCCAAATTCCCACTTACAGAAGAATGTATAAAAATTTGCTTTGTTCACATAAGTACTTTTCAACAGTGAAAATGAATAAATTGCAACTCTGTGCATCAATCAATGTGGAATAATCTCCAGAAACTTATGTAAAGTGTGGGAGATTACAGAAGGATACACATATATTCATGTCATTATATGTTATTATAAAGGTTAAAAAAGTAAGCAAAACAAACTAATATATTGTTTAGGGATACATATATATCATTAATTATTAAAGAAAAGCAAGGGTATGGTGAAAAACCAAAAAACCCAAAACAATTCAGGATGGTGATGCCCTCTGAGAGGGGGAGTAGGGGTTGGGATGGAAATGAATACACAGAAGGCTTTGAAGAAATTGGTAGTAGTCCATTTCTTACATTGGGTTCATGAGTGTCAGTTTTATTATTAAGCTTTATAATTTACATGTGTTACATATATTCTTTTGTATGTATAGAATAAGGAAAACAGCTCACTGTAAACAAAATTTAGAAGCAGACTACAAATCTTGGGGAAAACCTTTGTAACATAGGAAAGGCACATGGTTAATATTCTTATTATATGAAGAACTCTTATGAGTCAATACAAAAAATACTTAAAAGGCATGAGCAGTAATTCACAAAGGAAGAAATACAAATAGTGGTAAACATGAAAAAGGTTTATCTTTGCTGTAAATCAGGGGCATGCAAATCAAAATAATGAGATAATATTTTTTGCCTAGCACATGGCACAGATTAAAATGCAGATAATAATTCCTGCCCTACCTACTTCACAAGGCTGTTGTATCAGATGTATATGAAAGCCTTTTGCAAATTAAAATATATCACCAAATATAAGTTGGTTGCTGTAAGACAGTTCAGTTGTTCAGAAAGAACTGATATGAAATGGAGAGTTAATTAAGATTTTTGAAAGGACAGCAACAACAGGGATGACTGAATCAGATCCCTTGCAGGCGAGGAGATTTGATACTTGTAGTAAGAGCCTCAAATCAGAATGTCAGACTTTAAGTACCTTAAGAAACATCCGTCAGCCTTCTTGATTTGACAGGTGAAGGTTATATATACTGAGGCCCAGAGAGAGCTCTGCCAGTATCACAGTCATTTCATGATATGGGCAGACAAACCTTTTGCCTTGAAATATCTACAATCCCTTCTCCCTCCCTCTTTTCCACTCTCTCCTCTTTTGGTATCTTGCTGTTTTCCCCTTCCCCTTTTCATTTCCTTGCTCACTTTCCCTTTGTTAATCATATTATAGGTTGAACATCCCGAATCCAAAAATCTGAAATAAAAATGCTTCAAAATATCAACTCTTTTGAGCGCCAACATCGTGCTCAAAGGAAAATTTTCAGATTTGGGGTACTCAAACAGTAAGCATACTGGCAGATATTTCAAAATCTGAAAAAATTTGAAATCTGAAATACTTTCTTGGTCCCAAGCATTTCAGATAAGGGATACTCAGCCTGTATATAACTGAAGTTTTATGGTACTGTGTAATTGTATGCTCCCTATACTTAATTTGAAGGGGTAATAGAGAATTTGTTTTCTCTTTTTAAAACAAATAGCCAGTGTTTTTTCTTTATGATCCTGGATTGGTAACATGTTTCTTTTCACCTCACCCGAATCCCTTAAGGATTAGTGGGCTTCTGACAGAAAAGAGGTCATCTGTCTGTATGCCCACAGATTGGCTGGTAAGAGGGAGAAGTGTGTAAATGATTCTTTATTTGGGTAATGAAAGTACTTGCTATTTTTCAGGCATTGTGGTATGGGATTTATATGCTTTGTCATATTTAATGCTCATAAGAACTCATGGGGATTTTATAGGTGAGAAAACTGAAGCTCAGACAGGCTGAGTAACTTGCCCAAGAGCTAGACCTGGTAATTGAAATCTGTTTGTCTTCAGAACCTCTGTGCTTCTCAATGTGGTGGTGAAGTGCCTAGTGGCAAAAATGTACATTACTACTGCACAATGGTAGATACTGATTGGGTCTAAGAACCTTAGAGAAACCAGCTTGTGTTTTGCCTTAGAAGGCAAAGTCAAACAATGGATGTCACCTTGGTGGCTTCCTGAGCAGTTGACACTTGGTTCTGTGAGAGTCTTTGGGCTTGTGCTTGTTAAACTTATTTGGAATACCAATAGAACTTTGACTTTTAGGAGCAAGACCTAGAAAGTTCTAGAACTGGAAGGCATTACCATTAAGCATTTGTCTCTAGTTTATGTGAGTCCCTCCAAAAATGACGGGAAATGATTCTGAAAAGTTATAGGAAACATTGAAGGCAGGTGTCAGTTCAACTTGGTTTCTGCCCTTTCTCCTCTGCTTTGCAGATGAATGTGTTTTCTTGCTAATACTCTCCTTCCCAGGTGAGTCAGGATTCTCTTCTTGATATTAAATATGGTGATGTTTTTCTTAACATTCACATTGAAGATATATTTGCCCGAGACAAAATTCCTATTGTCGTGGGAGGAACCAATTATTACATTGAGTCTCTGCTCTGGAAAGTTCTTGTCAATACCAAGGTAGGTTTAATTCACTCGTAACTCACTGAGAAATGGGTTCCTTTTTCTTGTTGGCTAATTTTAGTGGGAGGAAGGTTAACTTTTGGCCTATTTCTTATACTCAGCAACTGTAATTTTCCTACTTAATAATCTGAAGCAAATGCAACCTCCATATGTGAAGGGTACTCCTCCAGGCTGGCCTAAGGGCAGAGACTGTAGTGTGGGAAAAATGCTCCTGTGTGGATTAATTAGCATCTCCACATAAGTTAACAGTACATTGCTCTGATTCAGCCTTTCCTGGCTGGCAGCACAACATCTCAGGGAGATGTCCAATACTGACCCTGCTTACGGATATGCTATAACGTAGGGTAAGACTTTACAAACTGTAATATACTGGCAACCCGGTCTACTTTATGGTCACCTTTGCTGAGAAGCCTGGACTCCTGTATATGTTAAATTAGATGTGGTAGCTGTGGGACCTGTTTGTACTTCTGACAAGGAAGCAGGGTAGCTGAGTACTTCCCAATGCAGTAAGTCCTCCTTCCTCTTTGTTTGCTGTGGCCTCACATCACTTACCACAGCATACTGGAATTTTCTGTTTATGATCTGTCTCTCACGGTATGGCAAGATCTTCTGATTCATCTGTATTTTGTATTCGTAACACTTAGCAAAGTGCCTGGCACGTACACTGTCTCAATGTTTGTTGAATTGTTGAATTAAATTTACTGCTAAACCTTCATTTAATAGCCCCAGGAGATGGCCACTGAGAAGGCAGCTGACCGGAAAGCAGAGCTTGAAAAGGAGGATGGCCGTGCACTCCACAAACGCCTCAGCCAGGTGGACCCAGAAATGGCTGCCAAGCTGCACCCGCACGACAAGCGCAAAGTGGCCAGGTAAGGAAGCCCGGCCTGCTGACCCTGAACTCCTTTAGAGTTAGGGGGCAGAGAGTTCTTCAGTCTGCCTAGGTGACGAGAGAGGCTTGGTAATAGCAATTAGTGGAGATCGATGTGTTGTTCTCGCTCAGCAGGTTGGGAGTCTCTGACTTACTGCCTCAGTTCAACTCCCTCAATACACAGTTGCACCCTACTTTGTTGTCACATTTTAAATGCATACATAGTATAATATGGTTTTTCCCTAGGGCCTATGTAATTTTGCTTCACTTTCTATTTGATCTTTGCTTGTATAACAGTTTTCATATAAATTTTTTTCTGGCATGCAGCCTGTTTACATTGTGCTTTGCATTTCATAGTTGATTGTGCAATGCTGAGTTCTGCCCCAGCAGCTTTCCCAGTGGGAGGTAGATTTTATAAACTGTCTTGTAGATCAGCTCACCTTTGCACATGGAGACTTTCTTGTTGGAAAGAGAGATGTTGAGTGAACTCATAAGGTCATGTTTTCTTAGGTTGTTTTGAAATTGCAGCCTCATGTATTACATTTGTTTTTCTGCAGTATTTGGAAATGATACCACTTCTGGCATAGTAGAACATCTAATGAAGAACCACTATATGGATGGTTATACAGAGTAAATATAGTAACATCTGGTATTGATAGGGCTTATGAAGTATTCCACTCAAACGAATTTTCTAGATTAGTGTTTCTTAATTCTTTTTTCATTATTGTCTCCTAGGAACCTTTTTATTTTTATTTTTTTATTAAAAAAATGTTTCTTAAAGACAAGGTCTTACTTTGTCACCCACGCTAAAGTGTAGTGGCCCATCATAGCTTACTGTAACCTTGAATTCCTGGGCTTAAGAGAGCTTCCCACCTTGACCTCCCAAAGTACTGGGATTTATAGGCGTGAGCCACTGCACCTGGCCCCAGGAATCTTTCTAGAAATTTTTTTCCCCAGTGGTTCCCTCTGCCAATGAAATTTAATATTAAAGAATAGGATTTTTTTCAGGTAGGGTTGTCCTTTAGTGGGGGGTGACACATTATGTCTATTAATAAGATTTTCACCACCTTAAAGTCAGTATCACCCCATTAAGAATGCATGTTGTGGATTAATGAAGTTTATACTTTTTAGTATCCAAATATTTTATTTTAAACATTTTTTTTTTTTTTTGAGACAGAGTCTCACTCTGTTGCCCAGGCTAGAGTGCCATGGCATCAGCCTAGCTCACAGTAACCTCAGACTCCTAGGCTCAAGCAATCCTACTGCCTCAGCCTCCCAAGTAGCTGGGACTACAAGCATGTGCCACCATGCCCAGCTAATTTTTTCTATATATTTTTAGTTGTCCAGCTAATTTCTTTCTATTTTTTTAGTAGAGATGGGATCTCGCTCTTGCTCAGGCTGGTCTCCAACTCCTGAGCTCAAACGATCCTCCCGCCTCGGCCTCCCAGAGTGCTAGGATTACAGGCATGAGCCGCCACGCCTGGCCCCATTTTATTTTAAACATTTTAATAGGAATCTTTCCCCCGCTTTTTTTTCTTAAAACTCAGAAACATTATGATGAACATTCATTTTTATATTTTTTACTGCCTGATTCTTGAGTTTGGTATTTATTATTCTCTCCTTTTACTAATCAGTTCTTTCTTGTCATCACTCCTCATTTTGCTGCTTTTAAACTAGTAATAAGTTGGAGAATTTTGTGTTAGTAAGGGTCAATAGGTTTCAAGCAAGAGCTCTAGATTCTCTCCTTTAGAGAAGATTGGAGAACTTCTTTTATCTTTCGTTTGGTTTGAGGCTGTATTCTAATCTCCAGATAAGTGAGATATCTATTACCACATTTTTTTCTAATCTTCTTTGAGTGACCAGTGACACTAAAAGACAAGGGGGCTTCACTCTTGTGGTGGGGTTTCAGGAAGTAGAATTGGGTCAGGAAAGGGAAAGATCACTTTTGAGGTGATAAGTTGCAGTCACCCAGAGTGGTAGAGTATGGATTTGGGAGTTAAATTACCTAGTGCTGCATAACATAATAGATATGGACAGGCGTGGATGGTGGTTTAGGAATGAGTACGTGAGTTATTTTTTCAGTGATCTCTCTGCCAGTAGAGCACTGGATTAGCCAGAAACATTCTTCATTAATTTTAGACATATTTAAAAAGAAAGCTGATAAGCTGGATATACGACATACTTGTATTGTGGGAAAGACACGCCAGCCAGCGAGACCAGACTTGTTGGCTTGTAACAAAGTGTCCCAAATAAGCTCTTTTACTGCTTACCTGAAATTGAATGAGTACTATTCCGTTTGTGTAGAAGAAACCTGTTTCTGAACTTATTTAACTGATTTCAGGAAAATTTATGTATGTTTAGAAAAATAGTGTTATTTCTTATTTTACCTAAAGTTTCCTTTAGGACCATTTTTGAGTAGCTGTAGGATTAGAATAACCCTAGTCATTCACGTCTTCTGGGATTTATGCAGTGAAAATGAGAATGAGACTTTCTATCATAAACAGCCTTTCTCCTTGTTTCACTTGAGAATGAATATTTCCCAATGGTTTTTATGGCTGTTCCCCTCTTCCCCCATTTTAAATGACTTAGGAGCTTACAAGTGTTTGAAGAAACGGGAATCTCTCACAGTGAATTTCTTCATCGTCAACATGCAGAGGAAGGTGGTGGTCCCCTTGGAGGTCCTCTGAAGTTCTCTAACCCCTGCATCCTCTGGCTTCATGCTGACCAGACAGGTAAAAGCCCTTTGATGCCCCAGAGTCCATCTGAGATAGAGCTTAGAGTCATAAGTTACTGTATATAAAATGCTTAGAAGCATGAGTGGCTCATAATAAGCACTAAACAATAAGCTATTAATTGTATCATCATTATTTGTTGACTTAGATGTAATGCCATTCCCCTAGGTGTCTTGTCTGGAGAGGGAGGAAGGATAGCCCCGGCACTAGGATAAGGTAGCAGGGGTGAGACAGGATGGAATGGGAAAGAGACTGCCATCCAGGGACAGTCCAAAAGAGAAAGAGATGGAAGCTTCCTGTGGAAGGAGGTCTGATCCCTGGGTTGGCTGGAGGCTGGATCATTGATTATTCTAGAAGCAGTAGGTCTGAGAAGTAGCTATGATGATTAGCTAGCTAGCCTGATGGCATTTTCTTGCTGAAATATAATAATGCCCTGTGATAGTAGTAACTTATTTATCCATTAACATTCAATGAAGCATCAAGCATTCTGCATAGTACCTGGGTTTCAGAGATGAATAAGAGGCAGTGTCTCCTCTTATGGAGCTCCCAGTCTAGTGGGGTGATAGACAAGGAAATAGATACTACAGTGTGATAAATGCTGGGCTAGAGATACATTCAGAGTGCTGTGGGGCCACAGAGAAGGAATGATGAATGTTCTCTGGGGGGAGTCAGGGACCAATTTACAAAGGTAACCTATGAGCTAGGTCTGGAGAGATGAGATTATTATGTGGATAGGAAGTATAGTGTAGTGATTAAGAGCACAGACTCTGAGGCAGACTGATTTCAAATTCTTGCTCTACCGTCTTCTAGCTAAGTGAGTTGTAAGACAACTTAGTTTACCTTTCTGTGTCCCAATTCTCTTATAAAGTGGTGATAATAATAATAGTGTATATCTCATAACTTCATTAAGGATTAGATGAATTTATATCTACAAAGTGCTCAGAATGTGTCTGACACATGGTGGATCTTCAGTAAACACAAACTTTTTAGGAAGATAGGAAACAATTGTTGCAGGCTGAGAAACAGCAATGGTAGAGATGTAGAAGAGCATAATTTAAGTGGTGAAAAATTCGTTAAATTAATCTGTTATAAATTTATAGAAGAATGACATTTTTTAATAATGAAATTTTTGTAAATAAAAACTTTTACTACAATTCAGCATAAAATAATGGTATCTAATTCACAATAAAGCTGTGTTTGACCACAATATTGGAACGATTATGACGTCTCAGACTTTGCTCCTTTGTCTGGTTTAGTAATTCAGGATATAT
Source organism: Avahi laniger (assembly GCA_963575035.1). Lineage (NCBI taxonomy): Eukaryota > Metazoa > Chordata > Mammalia > Primates > Indriidae > Avahi > Avahi laniger. Next base: position 17,867 of record CAUYSK010087308.1, on the reverse strand, counting down.
TTAGGATGGCATTGGCTTAAAGTTTCTTGTTTCTATCCAGGGTGTCCTCTGGGGGGTTCTTAAATGTAAAATAACACAAAGTTAGAGTACAATGACAAATTAAATGACAAAGAATTAAGAAAGGTAAACCAAGGGGTCCTCAGCCACCTCTTAAACACATTGGATGTACATTCCGTATGAGAATAAAATATTTGTCCTTCATAATAGCTGTAATTGTATGCTTTCTCTTTATACAATGAGAAGCCATGTGTTTCATTCTGGCTGTTTTTGTTTGAAGTTGTAGAGTCTTAAGTGTGAGTAAATATAATATGAATTGCTATATAATCTGGATTCTGAATCCTTTCTTCTGTTTGGACAGATTCTCTTTTTTGTGGCAGTCTGTTCCTTCACCATAGAAGTGTATAGTAGACACCTATAACATGCTTGCTGGTTGATGGGCTAATTTGATTCAAGTTCTAGATGAGCGTTTGGATAAGAGGGTGGATGACATGCTTGCTGCTGGGCTCTTGGAGGAACTAAGAGATTTTCACAGACGCTATAATCAGAAGAATGCTTCAGAAAATAGGTGAGGATTTGGCTATTACTCTGACCTACTCTCCATCTCTTGCTTATGGCTGGAAAACCATAGACACAATACTGGCTTTGGATCTGCTTGTTTATTAGCCTTTGTCCTTGGCATTGGTGAGGCTTGTTGGAAGGAGGTTCGGTATACTTGTTACAGTTGAAATTTTCTAATCTTTCAGACATTCCCAAGAGTTATTTTTCAAGGAAGTAACCTGGGAGCTGGTGGGTAGGGGAGGGGAGAATTTCAGAGAGTCATTATCTGCTCAGAGTCTCAGTTCCTCATCTGTGAAATAAAATGGCTCAACTAGGTCATCTCCAAGGCCCCTGCTAGCTTTCAGAAGCAATGGTTCATCTGCTGATGCTCTCCTGTTCCCAGCCAGGACTATCAACATGGTATCTTCCAATCAATTGGCTTCAAGGAATTTCACGAGTACCTGATCACTGAGGGAAAATGCACACCAGAGACTAGTAACCAGCTTCTAAAGAAAGGTGTGAATTCCTCCATCTAACCTAGTCTTGGACATCCTTGGGTGACAGAGTACCCTGCTGGTATGGTCTGAGAAAGAGCTGAGGCTAGAAGAGTACCAAATGGCTTTCAGCTCAGAATTGAGATTTTTATCCACCAAGTCTGACATTGTACTGCCATGGCTGATTTTCTCTTCTGCCGGGCTGGGAGGGCCTGCCTCTCTGAAGGGTAAGAAGTGCTTACCTAGATGTTCTTATATCTACTGTATCTTTCAGGTATTGAGACTCTGAAACAAGTAACTAAGAGATATGCCCGGAAGCAAAACCGATGGGTTAAAAACCGTTTTTTGAGCAGTAAGTCTCATGTTTTTCTTAATCCTTGAGTCTGTTTTCAGTAGAATATAGATGTCCTCAGCTAACCCAGAAAATGAACTTTGGTTTCTGGACCTGTTCTAAGATTTTGGAACTGACCTGGGGCAGGGTTGATTATGATTATCTAGGTATATTTTCTTGTGATGTCTCAGAAAAAAAATTAAGTTTTCATTGAGGAGTCTGTCTTATGCCTTGAACAGATAGGTACTGCAAAGAGCTACGAACAAAATAGCAATCAATGTCTTCTTAGCAGAGTTGATGTTCAAGGTTGATTTTAGCTTCAATTTTGTACCCGAAGAGCAGTCAGATTTCCCTAGGGAGGATTTCTTATTTACAATATTTTTTTGGCCAGATGAGCAGTATAAAAAGACAAAACCAGCCAGGTGTGGTGGCTCTTGCCTGTAATCTCAGCAGTTTGGGAGGCTGAGGCAGGAGGATTGCTTGAGCCCAGGAGTTTGAGGTTGAAGTGAGCTATGATGATGCACTCTAGCCCAGACAACAAAGTGAGACCCCATCTCAAAAAAAAAAAAAAAAGACAAAGCCTTCACCACTTCCCCCTGCATGGCATCATGGTCATGTATGTGGTACTTCAGATTGCTCCAACTGAAACTTTTGTTGAATAGCATTTTTAAGGGAAAGGAAAGGAAATTCTCATTCATTGACCCTATACTGTGTCTTTGGCACTAAATTCGATAATATTCATATATTATTGAGCCTTTGAGTAGGTGTTATTCTTTTCTTTTTACAGATAAGAAAATGAGGGTCCAGAGAAGTTAAATAATTTGCCCCAAATCCCCCAGCTAATAGGCAGTATTTTCTTCATATGCTTTTTTTTTTCCACATTACATTGAGTGAATCTTCATATGCTTCCAGATCATCCCATGTCTACCTTTTGCTCTCAGTTACAGACAGGGCCAGCTGAAGCTTCCACTGCTGCTCCTTGATGCCCCGAACATAATACACCTTGATCCATGCTGTTGATCTCTAGATTACTGATGTTATCTTTCCTAGCTCCCGCCCTCTGCCTGAGCTTCCCATTGGAGTTCTGGTGCCAAGAGATTCTTTACACTGTCTTCTACTTATCCTACTTTCTCTGCATGTAGAAGAAGGTGGAAGTCTTAGTGCCAGCTGAAGTTGAAGCTCAGTACTGTACTGCAGATTTCTAATGTAGCTTCTCTTCTCCCCAAGCCTGACAATAAGGCTGTAACAAAGGTTTTTTTTTGTAATAATTTGGAACTTCCTCCTGTGGTAAAGCCACAATAACTCCTCCATCTCTGAGGCAGGAGGAGCTGATGGCATAGTGTGTCCTGTGCCTGTTCCTCATTCGTGTGTATGCCGGCACAGTCCTGGCGCTAGAGTGAAAGGCACAGCTGCCCTGTAAATCAGAAGCCGCATGCAATTGGCCAGGGCTGGTCTGCTGGGAGATGGTTCTGGCAAGAAGCCAAAGGGACTTCCCCACCCCAGCTTGGCCTTGGACCCAAGCCAGAAATAGCAGCTGGGAGCCGAGAACTTGTTGAAAGGTGCTTAGACAGGGCACAGAAGCCCAACAAAGAGCTTAGAGGAGAAAGGAAAATGTAGAGTGGCCTGGAAACAGGTGCAGAGCTTAGCCAAGGCCAGGTGTGCTGTGGATGCTGCCTGCACCCTCCCAGTCTCACCTTTCCCTGTGGTGGCAGGTGCAGCCCAGTCCAGTTTATGAAGAATCTTATTTGTGGTTGGCACAATCAAAAGGCTAGCACCTGCCAGCCGTTGGCATCCCAAGGCCTTTGATGTTTTTGTCCAGGGGGCGATGCTCTTTGGCTTTGGGCAACTAACTTAACTTAGCTGTAGAAGGCAATTTAGTGTGTGTGTAGGCTGGGGAAGCTACCAGGAGAGAGTAAACTCTTGCAATGTGATTGGCTGAGATGGGTGAAATGCTATAAGCTGTCCTCTTCGCTACCTCCAGTCTCATGTCCATTCAGAAGTGTTTACCAGAGTGTTTCTTGAATACCCTCTGGATCTGATTCTTAAAAGGGGGCTCAACTAGATATTTCCAAGGCTGCTTTCTAGTTCTCAGATTCAGTGGCTTATTGGCTGATGCTACTCTGTTCCCAGCCCATGATTATCAGCATGCTGTCAAGGAGTTTCACAAATACTAGGCTTCTGATGGGATACATGCAAACCTGAGACCTAAAGAAAGCTACAGACTCTCTTGACACAGAGCGCCATCACTGTAAGATGACATGGAACTTAGAACAGGCACTCGAAGCATTAGTTTCTTTCTTTCTATAATGTGCTTGCTATCTTTATATTGTAGCCCACACAGTGGTTATTAGAGCTGTTACTCTATTCTGGTTTCCTGACTGATCTGGAAGATCCTGTACTTGAGTCTCCAGATTATACAACTAGGCTTATTGGCTGCAGACCAGTAAACCTCCAGGTCTTTCTTGCATTGTGGTTCATGTTTCTGGTTAGAATAAATAGCATGGCAGAACGTTTATCCCTTTGGCCCCTTGTGTTTCCCTTGAGGATTTTGGAGTCCTGGGAGCAGAATAGATTGGATCTTGGAGGCCGACCTCTCACAGCTTTTCTTTGTTACCATTAGGACCTGGTCCCAGTGTCCCCCCAGTATATGGCTTAGAGGTATCTGATGTCTCGAAGTGGGAGGAGTCTGTTCTCGAACCTGCTCTCGGAATCGTGCAGAGTTTCATCCAGGTGATTATTAATCATGGTACAGTCTGTTGTCTGGTTTTCAGAGCACTTTCCTTAGCTAATTGTTGCTATATTGTGGAACCACGCCTTCTTTTCCATGGAATAAAGCAGAAGGGCTTGCTGCTTTTAGATACCTGGAGGTTGCATTTCTGCTTTCACATTTAGAAAAGTTGTTGCTGAAATGCGTGCACAGCTCACCTGCTCTCTGGGCTGAGAAAAAGGAATCTTGGGAAAATCCCACTCCCCATAATATCAAAGAATTATATCCAAATCTCTTTGAATTGAATGCTCTCCCCACTCTTGTTCTTTTAGGGCCACAAGCCTGCAGCTGCTCCAATAAAGATACCATACAATGAAACAGAGAACAAGAGAAGTTATCACATGTGTGATTTCTGTGATCGAATCATCATTGGGGACCGTGAATGGGCAGGTAGAGTATGGGGAAGGGTATGGAGAAATCTGTAAGGGTAAGGTCACATTGACTTCATGAAATTTAAGGTCTTTGGTAGGTTGAATGCTAGAGTCTGTTTATTTGTAAAGGGACAGCCAGATTCCTCTAAGAGCCTATGCCCAAATTCCTTGGAGGCTTCCCCCAATTGGGGAGTTGTCTCTGTATTCTGAAATTCAAAAGGAGATTAGATACCCTCTAGCTTCAGCTGGAATACATATTTTATACTGAGAGGTCTGAGATTAACTTTCTCCTTTTTTTTGAGGCAAAGTCTCGCTCTGTTGCCTAGGCTAGAGTAGCTGGGACCACAAGCATGCATCACCACGCCTGGCTGATTTTTTTTTTCTTTTTCATTTTCAGTTTTCCGGCTAATTTCTTTCTATTTTTTTAGTAGAGACGGGGGTCTCGCTCTTGCTGAGGCTGATCTTGAACTCCTGACCTCGGCTTTCTAGACTCCTAGGAAACTTTCTCCTTTGACTTCACAATCTTGCCTTAGAGGAGTTTAGTACTCAGTCGGGGTAAGATAGGATTGTAAGGGAAGCCAGACAACCCCTCCAAGAGACTGGAAGAAGCAGAAGCATAGCTGGGAGAGGGCAGGAAGTACAGTTACTACTCTTAATACATCTTCAAAAGTGGTGTCTATTCAGTAATTTTTGTGGTAATATGTTGAAATTAGTAGTTGCTAAAACTGTGATGAAAAGATGTTAAGGGAAACTGTGGAGGCAAGCCTGTCAGATGTGTATAAAGAAGGTAGTCCCCCACCAACCCAAGGCCAGCCCCCCACCGTAGGGCCGCTTTCGAGCCTGGGTCTGCCTCTGGCTTTGTAGGATTTCTGTTGTCCTCCAGTCAAATCCCAGGGGGCTTTGTCCCCAAGCCTTGAATTTACATGGCATTTAGAAACTGGTATAAGGCCTGCTCCTTTTAGGCACAGTGGGGCTTGTCGATTACCCAGCGGCTGGGATCCTTCTGTTCAGGGTACTGTTTTGCATGGGATTCTCAAAGAAGTAGATTTTTCTCCTCATACCAACCAATAGAATGATTAGGTCTATTAACTGGTAACTCTGGCAAAATGCACTCCATTGTCAGAGACTGGGGATAGCTGTGATTGCCCAACCAGCAGAAGAAGCCTTGATTGTTGATTGTCCGTTGGTTTATAATGATGAAAGGGGAAGAGAAAGAGAGTGTCTGATTGTTTTTTCTAAAGGAAACTTAGTGGTTCGATTTGTCAAATGTCCTTCAGGGATAGCCTTAGAGAAGCAACATGTGTGAGCCTTTGTGAGCTTAGCTTGTGTAAGCCCTTCTGTAGTGCCATCTGTCAAGTCCTTGCTCCCATCTCCTGCTGTCATGGAGAGCCAGCCCAGAAGCCCTTTTTTTTGCCTTAGGCTCTAGCTGGGGAACAAAGCTGACTTTTTTCCCTAATTAAACTTTTCTTTGACTTCTAACCTTCCTTGCTTCCAAACCCTTAAAAATGATGTTTTTAATGTGTATAAAAGAGAATTTAATCTAGTCATCTCTTTAGGTGTTCCCAGATGAGATTTCCTTGAAAAAAGAACAGGATAGTAAAAATGAGCCTATACGAATTAGTCAGAGGGTGGGAACTGTCTTAGAAGTGACAGGTCAGCAGTTGATATCAGGCAACAGTAGTCTTTAAGCTTTACTGCTTCTGTGGCCCCTCAAAGAGATTGTCAGAGATAAATACTCCTTACTGTCTCCCTGGAGCATTGTGTGCTCAGAGAATAGGAGCTTTGCAGAGTAGTCATTCAAATGGCCTATCTGACCCAGCCATGGGGATGTCAGACCAGGAGGGACAACTTGGGAGAGCAAGGAAGGATTGGAAAAGGCAACTGTGTTCCTCACCTCTCTGTAGGGCCGAGTGCTGCAGGCATGAGGCAGGACATACAGATGAGGATTTGAATTTCTAACTTTTTAGCCTTATGAGTTGAAATGGATCTGTAATGGGAAGCCCCATGCCATAGAGACCTTGATTCTGGAAAGTAGGGTCTCTCTTTTTAAAGCTATAGGTCTAAGCAAAAGTGTTTACCTGCTTTGTGACCTTAGACTTGGACAAAATGTAAGACCTCTCTGAACTTTAGTTTCCCCTTCTGCAAAATGAGCAGAATGGTACCATTGTCCTGCAAGAACATTGTAAGGATTAGTGATGTAAAGGACCTAGCAGGGAGCACTTGATATGTGGTGGGTAGCTCACTCTAGTTTGCTGGCTAGCTGGCCATATAATTTATTCTTCCCTTAAAAATGATAAGCAGCTATACCAATACATGTGTTGATCCTGTTATTTATTGTTAAAGAAAAGGATTGTATAGTTAATTTTATTTGCTTCTAGGATTAATTATAGAAAATTTTAACGAGTTTTTTGTTTGGTTGGTTTGGTTTTGTCTTATCAGCGCATATAAAATCCAAATCCCACTTGCACCAACTGAAGAAAAGAAAAAGGTTGGACTCAGATGCTGTCAACACCATAGACAGTCAGAGTATTTCCCCAGACCATGACAAAGAGCTTGAAGAGAAGGGATCCCCAGGGTGGAGTGATCAAGAGCTGAAACCCGACATTTAAGAGACGTGTCCAGTGGCCTTTGCGAAGGTGACGGGGATCCAGTTCAGGAGGGAGGGGTGTCTCTGTCTTCCTGTCTGGACTGAGGAGTGCTGTGCAGAAAGCTCCCACCGTTTTCTTTCATTTAGTGCCACGGTTTTAAAGCCTCATGTTCTCTGTAATGGAACCAACAGGTCTTGTCAGCTCCTTGTGTGGCTAATGTGTCTGGTAATGATGTAGTTCAAAAGGGATTTTTTTTCTTTGAACCTTAAAGCTTCTATTTTTAAAAGAGGCATAGACTGTACAGTTTTATACTTGAGGATCTTTTTAGTGGTGACTACGAGGATTCACTATATCCCTTAAAAGAAGTTTTTATGTCCCTGACTCTGGCTAAAATTATCTAATTTCCAGATGCTTTTGTAGATGACTGAAGTATTGTGAACCACAAATTAGGAGTTCTAGATTTGAGTGAATGGCAGGAATGGACCAGCCCCAATGAGATGATTAAGTGAACCAACCAGTTCTTGGAATTCCACAAAGGAGGGAATCAGCAGCCTGAGGTAGCTGTGACATGGGACTTGAAGACTAAAGACGTTGAAATTTGTTGAGCTGCTCCTGTGTGATGGTTCCTGTCACTGCTGTCTTTCTGAATTGGGAATCTCTATTTGTATTAAAAGTTAAATAAAGAAAAAGTTTGCAGGAGCCTCTTTAATCCTTAAAAAAAATATGTCCATGTCTGGTTTATACACATGTTCTATTATCAACATGATAGCTTTTTCTCAAAATTGACGTTCTTCGTAGATCATGCTGTCTGTTCATTTATGTAGCAGATGTTTATTGAGCTCTTATATATTGAGGATATTTGGAGAGGGTCTTTTATTGGAGATTTATTATTTCCAGTTGAAGCCCTCTTTCTGGAGTGATCTGAGCTAACAGCAGTGTTAAATACTTATTTATGTATCATGTATAAAGTATTCTTACGTGTACAATTCAGTGGCATTGATTTTATTGACATTGCTGTGCAACCATCACCACTGTTTATTTCCAAAACTTTCTTGTCACTCCAAACAGAAAACTCTATTCCTTAAGCAGTAACTCCCCACTCAAATATATTTTATTTGTTCAGAATCTACTATATGAGAGTTCCTGGACTAGGCCAGAGGAATGCAGAGATGAGATGCAGACCTTTCCTTCAGGGAGCTTATAAATAATTGTGTGTGTACATAAACAACCTGGCTAGGCAAGAAAGTATCAAAGCCGTAAAAGCTCTGTAGAATTTCCATTTAGAGGGAAGAGGAATGGATCACAGAAGGATCATTGCTGCGGGACCTTAAGAAGCAATTCTTGGTACACGTATTGTTACCCATGCATACAAGATTACATGGAGGAGAAGGTAGAGTAAGAAAACTAACTTAATTGACCTTTTTAACAGTGCTGAATTCTGAGCCTCACCTTAACTGATTTGAATCTCAAGAATAAATTTATTCTGTGATCAAAGAAGAAATCATCCTTGTATCCACCCAGTCTTGTGGTATAATTTTCTCAATCAGTTTCTTAACTACTTTAGGACCTAACAGGGTGGGAAGCCACATCTTCCCACTGGGAGTGGAGATGAGTACTTGCTGTGAGCCAAGCAGTACACTTTATGTACATTATCTTCTCCCACATCTCTGGGAGGGAGATGCTGTTCCCTTTGCCGTTAGCCAGTGGGGAAGCCGAGGCTCAGCAAAGGAGCATAGCCAGGAATTGGCAGAGCTGGAGTTGTGGTGAGGCCGGTAGACTTGTGCCGTGAAGAACTGTATTAAGCTGGCTGTTCTTAGGGAGGAACCTTAGTCTCTGAAATGTTTTCCACTCAATTGCTAAATATGTTTTAAAGCTTAAAAAAATATCAGTGGACAAACAGGAAAAACTAGTTTTAATAATCCTGCCTCGAAAAGCCTTTAATCCTTCCATCTGAAATACCTGGAGCAGTAACTTCTCATTGAACTCATTGTTATCTCTATGGCAATTGGAAAGAAGGAGTTTTTTACCAAAAAAAAATCAAAGTGCCTAATATTTATGAAGCATCTATTAAGTTCAAGACATTGTGGTTGGGCCTAGTGCCCATATACTTAGAAACTGTAAATTCAGCAGGATGGAATTCCTTCAACAGCAGCAAAGAGCCTGGGAAGGCAGAACATGTCCTAGACATCTGCTTGCTGCTTGGTCTGACATATCGCCCTGAGTAGGTTTCCCGTTCTTTGCTTGCTGCCCTCTGAATGGCTTTGCTGTTGAGCGTAGGGAAGGAAAGTAATTCTGCCCTGTGATTGTCATAAATATAGAGATGAAAGGATCCTTAACCCCTTCTTGTACAGAGGGGGAAACTGAGACCCAAAACATGGATGTTCTACAGTTACAGAGCAGTTTGTGGCAAAGCCAGGACAACTCAGGTCACCTCTCTTACATGACTACTATATCTTATGCCAAATCTCATTTGAGAGCTGAGAAGAACCACAGAGACCAGCTTTGGGCTATTTGCTCAGCCTGGAGTGAGGAAGGCCGTTTTGCATCATCTGGCCGCAACTGATCACTGGATGAGCAGAGCCTTCCAGTCCAGGTACCCGGAGTCTTTAGTCCCACACATCAGCAGTGCTATCTAAATGGCTTTCATAATTAATTCTAACACTCAGCGAGCTCTTGGGGTCATCTACCTCTTTCAGTAAAAATCTGGATTAGGCTTTAGATACTGCTTGTAGTTCAGCCAATGTTTTAAGTGGGTAGGAAGTACTTTGAAGAGAGAGCTGGACTATTGGGACTGAGAAGTACAGCTCATCTGTAGTCCAGGTAAGTGGTTTGCTCCTTTGTAATGCTCACTAATTATTTGTGTTCTTAGCCTTAGTTCCCCATTCTACAAAGAGAATTTTTCTGCTTAAAACAAAACACATAGTGTAACCTTAAAAAACAACAGCTACCCCCCACATACACACAAATGCATAAAAGCAAGCTTTTATGAATGCAGGGACCAGTCCATGTCCCCAGCACCTAGAAACAAATGTTGAAGTAATTACACAAAAGCATAAAAATCAAGTGGGTCTCTGCATAAGTGATCTGCTTCAATCCTTAAATACCCTTTAACCACGATGAAGAAATCTTGGGATGGTAGCCAGAGGCAGGAATTTCGTTATTTGATTATCACCTACTTGGGCAGTTAGGGCTGTTTTCTAAAATGATGGCTAACTGGTTATTTATACAGCTATTCTGAATGTGTACAAAGGGAAGCTACATGGTTGTGTTAGGGTAAAAGGCTAAGTTGCTGTAACAAAGACACTCAAAGATATAGTGGCTTGAAGAACAAACAAGTTCATTCTTTCTCACATAACAGCTCTGAAGGGAGCTAACCTGTCTGAAGTGAGCAGTCCAGGTCAGTGGGGCAGCTCTGCTCCAAATGGTCATTCAGGGACACAGGTTCCTTGTCTCAAGTTGCTTCCACATCCTCTAGAGCATTGTCCTCATCTGCTGTGTGCGGGAAGCTGGATCATCACTGGTCTCAGCCGGTGGGAAGGAGAAAGGGAGCAGGGAGAGGGGCCCACTGCCTGAAGGCCTACCCCACAATGGTATGCATGCTTCTGCACCGGTTCTCACTTTCCATTGGCAAGAACTTAGTCCTCTGGCCACACCTACCTGCCAGGGAGGCTGAGAAATGTAGTCAAACCATGTGCCAAGAAGGAATGGGAGAACAGATTTTGGTGGACAACTTGCAGTCTCCACTAAATTGGTATCTTGGAAAGAGCACTGAATTCCAGGCTCATTTAACTAATTAACTCTGTTAGTTTGCTAGGGGCAAATCTATTTTCCCATCTGTGAAATTAGTGAATTGTGTGAGCTGACCTATGAAATATTTCAAAAAGTAAAGCTTGACAAAATCCTGGCTGGTGGGACTTTTAAAATGAGAACAAAAAAGCATTATAGGAAATGTGAGACTATATGAGCCTTAGAGCCAATGGCTGATACTTTAAAAATGGTGGGGAAGAAAAAGTATTTTGCTGGCATTGTGGAATAACTGAACTAATGACTACCTATCTCCAGCCTTTGTTTTATTGGGGGGGGGTGGGAGGAAAAAAAAGAAAGAAATTACTATTTGTATTTGCAACTGAACACCTTCCTATCTAATATATTATCTGTGTGACCTTGGGAAAATTGCTTAAGCAGCTTCAGTTTCCTTATGCATAAAATGGTGTTATCTCCTCCAGGGAGCATGGTAAAGATTAAATGAGGTAGGTCCTTTTATAAATGGCATAGTGTTTCGGCACCATAGTGCCCAGTAAACAGTAAGTATTGATTGGATTTATTTGCTTCATTGGGGAAAAATTGTTAATGCTACTAAAGGGTTGGCTCATGGTATGGTGTCAGTTCTTAAAAGTTATCAGGGCAAACTCTGACTTAAAACTGACTACTTTGGTGGACCAAAATGCTAATGGCCAAAAGTGGTGCCTCAGGCTTTATCTGCCACCCACCTAGGCTTCAGCTATTAGCTTTTATTTGTTGTTTTAGTGCATACAATTTCTTCCATGGGTCAGCTCATTTGCTTGAACTGTTTTCTTCACCTGAAATGCCCTTTCCTCTAGTGTTTTTTTTTTTTTTGAGACAATGTCTTGCTCTGTTGCCTAGGCTAGAGTGCCGTGGCGTCAGCCTAGCTCACAGCAACCTCAAACTCCTGGGCTCAAGTGATCCTCCTGCCTCAGCTTCTCCAGTAGCTGGGACTACAGGCATGCGCCACCCTGCCCGGCTAATTTTTTCTACATAGTTTTAGTTGTCCAGCTAATTTCTTTCTATTTTTGGTACAGACGGGATCTCACTCTTGCTCAGGCTGGTCTTGAACTCCTAACCTTGAGCAATCCTCCCACCTTGGCCTCCCAGAGTGCTAGGATTATAGGCGTGAGCCGCCACACCCAGCCCCTTTCCTCTAGTCTTTACTTAGTGAACTTCTGCACATCCTTCAAGGCCCAGAGCTGATGTCCTCTCCTTAGAAAAAGCTTCCTTGACTCCTCCAAGGAGGCTTAGTTCCTCTTTCCTATGTGTTCCCTGGCAGTTAATACGTAATAGCATTAATATTAGCAGGTACTTATATAGCACTGCGTGTTCTAAGTACTTTTACACATATTAACTCATTTAATCCTCACAACAGCTCTATGAGGTAGTATCGTCATTATTAATAGTAGCTCTGTTTTACAACTGAGGAAACTGAGTAGAGCAGGTAAGTGATTTTCCCAGGGGCAAGCTGGGATTTGAAAATAGATGGGTGGCTCCAAAGTCTGTGATCCGCCTCCTCATTACTCTGCTGTAGCACATATTATCTGTAACTACCTCTTGCTCCTGTTGGAAAGTAAATTCTGCCTGCATGTGAGTCCTATGTTAAGACTAATGCGGGACATAGAGCTGGCACCCAAATGACGCTAAGGATGACTCCTGCAAGGCACATCTCCGTGTCTAAACATAAGCATGGCTGCTCTTCACTGAGTGCTCGCTGTGTGTTGGGCATTGCTTGCTAAGCATATGCATACCTTACAGTGATTCCTTAAAGCAGATGGACTAGGTAATTTATTATCACCATTTTGTAAACAACCAAACCTGTCCATACAGCTTAATTAACAGTGGCTGGGGCAGAGTAGACATGCAAATATTTGCTAAGTACTGAAAAGAAAGCTCTGTGAGGGCAGAGATTTTGTCCATTATTCACTGCTTATCTCTGGCACCTATGAGAACCTGCTGCTTGAAGGCACTCAGTTAAAACATTTGTGTGTGTGTGTTTTCCTTTAAGCCAGTCTTTTATTTTTTTCTAGTTTTATTGATGTATAACTGACAAAATTGTATTTAAAGTGTATAACGTGATGATGTATGTATATATTGTGAAATGATTGCCACACAAGTTAGTTAACACACCCAGTAAACATTTGTTGAGCCAGGATTTGAAGCCAATGTGGGCTGACTCCTCACTCATGCTCTAACCACTATACTTCAGCAAGGGCATTCCTTTAGGGTTTTTTAAATGTACAAATTATTTACACCCCTCCTACTTCTAAAAAGGAACTAAGGAACGAAAAAGCAAAGAAGAGATTACTGAAGAACTGTTAATACTAAGGTGTTTATGTTAGTTAAAACTTGTGATAACAAATGTAACAAGCCCAACTCAAATTAACTTAAGCAAAAAGGTGAATTTGTGATTGGGCTACTGAAGGTATCTCATCAAATTCAAGGACAGGAAAGCATCTAGGCTCCAGGTACAACTTGTACTACCTAGTTGAGCCCCTCTCTCCCTTCTCTGCAGGGCAGCTCACTCCTCTCACTACTAACAGGCTTTCTCCACACGGCAGGAGACGGGGCTGCCGAGAGTGCTTGACTTTCACCTCATACAGCTTTGCAAATGGGAGTGATTGTGCTGATGTTTCTTTTGGTTCTAAGTTCAGAAGTCCCAGGACTCCTCATATCTATTAGGATGGCTACTGTCAAAAAACCAGAAAATAACATGTGTTGGTGAAGATGTGGGTAAATTGGAACTCTGTGCACTGTTGGTGAGAATGTGAAATGGTGCAGCCACTGTGGAAAATGGTATGGCAGTTCCTCAAAAAATTAAAAATAGAATTGCCATATGATCCAGTAGTCCCAACTCTGGGTATATATCCGAAAGAACCGAAAGCAGAGTCTCCCAAGAGATATTTGTACAAAGCTGCATTATTCACAATAGCCAAGGGGTAGAAGCAATGCAAGTGTCCAAGAAGGGATGAATAGATAAAAGTGGTATATACATATAATAGAATATTTAGCCTTAAGAAGGAAGGCAATTCTGACACATACTGCAACATGGATGAACTTTGAGGACATTATGCTGAATGAAATAAGCCAGTCACAAAAAGACAAATTTATAGTATGATTCCACTTATGTGAGGTATCTAGAGTAGTCAGATTCATAGAAACAGAATGTTTGGTGGTTGCCAGGGGTTGAAGGGAAGGGCAAAGGGGAAATTGCTTAATGGGATAGAGTTTTAGTTTTGGAAGATGAAAAAGTTCTGGAGATTGGTTGTGCAACAATCTGAATATACTTAACACTACTGAACTGTACACTTAAAATGGTTAAGATGGTAAATTTTATGTGTATTTTACCACAATTAAAATAAAAGTCCCAGGAATGGGATCCATAGTCCAGCTTGGGTCTAGTGCTTACCCTCAGGCCTATCAACCAGGCTGGAGATGGATTCCTCAAAGGATAGGGTGGTTCCTATGGAGACCGAATGGATGGAGTGCAGGTGGAGTGATTCCCAGAAGGATGTGTGGGTTGGTGGGAGGGGAGGGCCCCTGGGCAGACAAACAGTGGATACCCACTGTGGAGTTACTGCCTGCTCGTCAGAAAGACACTTGTTCTTGTAGCAGGGCTGAGCTTAAGCTAAGTCCAAACACCATTGAGGTAGTACTTGCCATTGTCTTCATCATCCGATATCTATAATAGTTACTCCTTACAAATTTATAGTTCAGTATGATTTTAACAGAGCTATGTATTTCATTAGTCCTCGTCAAAAACCTTTGAAGTAGTTTCTACAAATGAAGAAACAGACTCTAACAAAGGGTTGGTGTTCAGTTGTAACAGACTACAAGCCAATTTAAACTAATTTAGGTATAAAGGAGGATTTATTGGCGCATGGAATCCAAGAGTCAAACAACTGAGCCCCTTCCGAAGGACAGGCAAGGTACAGCTGGGCCTCAGGAACAGCCAAGGACTCAGACACTTCCAACACTGTCTGTCTCAGCTCTTCTCTGTGTGCTGACTTCACTTTTTTCTCCATGGAAACCAGTTTTCTTCAAATGGTCATTAGAACCTTCCACACTTCAACATCTTATAGCTTTTCCCCACTGCAAAGAAGTGGACTGAGTCCCCCAGTTTAAAAATCTCAGGGAAAGACTCCAAGTAGAGTTGAATTCTGCTGTCCACCTTTGGATTAAGCAGGAGTGTCTGCCGTCTAAGAACAGGGCAACTCCCCGTAGAACTGTGTAACTTCAGCACTTGATACTAACCAAGCTATCTATATCTTAGTCTTGTGTCAAAAGCTTGTGATAGCTGGGTTTAAGAAGTGCAATATTAAAACAAAAGCCATGAGCCTTTTAAGTCCAGCGTGTAAAGATACACTCTGAGTTATAACTCAAAGGCACAACAGGAAATGAAGAAGAAAAACTGTATGACTGGGGGTAGGGGAATGGGGGTAGGGGAAAAAAGAGTTTTCAGAAAGATGGTGGGGATGGGGTTGGTGCTGAGTAAACCAAACAATAGGTGTCCACAGCAGTGACCCAGAGTAAGTGGCAGGTAGGAGAGAAGGCCAGGTCTTCTGACTACAACCCTCACTAGCACAAGCTAACTGCTGAGTACTTCCCATGTAAAAGGGAGACCCTGTCTCTGCAAGGGCCCTGGGGGAGTGCATTACCAGAGGTGGGGCTAAGGTCGGACTTTCAGTCACCAGAAGTTGGGTGATGAGCCACCTGAAAGCAAGACTTAAGGGAAAACCGTTTAGGCCTATGTCTTCTGCCTGTGCTTCCTTGTTAGTATCAAGGAGATCGAGGATGAAGAGTTAAATTAATGTTATTTGTGGATTCAAAAATGTCTGTCCTGCCATATCCTCATAATGAGATGGAGTTGCGTGGAAACTGGGGAGTTCCTGACAGCGGGAAGCACCAGCCCGCCCTCTCCAGGCTTTTGCAATCAGGATCTTCAGGTGTTTTTTAAAAACTATTTAATACCTTCTTATTAATGACATTCATGGCGTTCAGTTGTTTCAGATGCCAGCATGTAAAGAGTGCAGAGAATTCAGTGATCACCTGTTTCAGTTGTTTTCAAACTTGTGTTAGCTGTGGATCCTTTTTTTTTTCACTTCCCTCAAATTATACACGAATTCCAATATATAATATAGATCAAAGTAGAGCAACTTGGGGTCTGGACGGGTCACACAGTCCTCTGGTCCCTCTGATTTAGTCTCCTTCCCTGTGAGGCATACATTGAAAATCGCTGATCTAGATTAGCCACTTTATTTAGCACATGGAGAAACTGAGTCCCAGAGAGGCTAAGCAAGTCACCAATAGCAGCACAAAAAGTTGGTATGCCTGGAGCCCTGGTCTCCTAGTTTGGGAGTGTTCTTTTTATTGTATTGTGCTGCTTCTAGCTCTTTGGAATAAGCACTCCAACAAAGTAGTTGTATTTTTCATCAGGTATATGGTAACTTGAACCGGACTAACATAAAGGCAAGTAGAGGACTTCGGGAGTCTAATAACCAGATTAGAGCTTCATAATTAGGAATGTCTGTTCGTTAATTTATTCAACAGACTTAATGAGTACTTACTATTTACCATTCTAGATGCTAGAGATATATCGGTGAACAAGATGAAGAGTTTCAGTCTTCCATGCTATTTCAATGAATGTGATAAATGCTATAATAGAGGTGTTCAGGGAACACACACGATTTTACCTGACCCAGTTCAGAGGAGTCTGGGAAGCCTTTCTTGAGGAAACAGTGTCTGAGAAAACATCAGAAAGAGTAACTGGAATGAGCCAGGCATGGGAGTGTTAGGGGGAAAGGCAGGAGAGGTCCATAGGACCCAGGTCTCAGAGGACCCTTTGGACCATTAATCCCGAGATAGTATCAGATGTGTTTACTGGAGAGATCACTTTGGTGCAATGCAGAGAATGGGTTGGCTGGACACAGCTGGAAGGAGGGGGACAGTTAAGATACTTAGGAGGTAGCATTTACAGGACTCAATTAAATGTAGGAGGTGAGAGAAAGGAAGAGGTCAAGAATGAGGCTCACATTTCTGACTGAGCAGTTGATTGAATGGTGGCCGCCAAGTCCTTTGGCCAAGATGAGAACACTGGAGGAAAAGCAAGTTTGGGCTGAGGATAAGTTTAGTTTGGGACTTGCCGAGATTGAGGTGTCTGTAGAGAATCCTAATGGAAAATACAGTAAGGAACTGAATATTCAGGTTGAGCCCAGATTGCATTCTGGGCTGGAGCTAGGGATCTCTAAGTTTTCAACATTGATAGTATTTGAAGCTGTGGGAGATGAGGTCACTCAAACAAGGGGTGTAGTGAGAAAAGTCTAGAGCAGAACCTTGAGGAACATTGGTACAACTCAAAGAGCTTTGAGAAGGGAATAGGCAGCAGGAAAGAACATGTCCAGAGGCCACGCACAATAAGGAATGGGAAGTATCCATTGGATTTTGTTGATGAAGACATCAGTGGTAACCTTGGTAAGAGAAAGGCCAATTGAGGGTTAGAAAATGGAAGCCACATTTCAGTGGTTTGAGGAATGAAGAGGAGGAGAGAAAGTGGAGACAGTGCACATCTAAGTTAAGAAAGGCAGGAGAGAGGGTGGTTGCTAGAGGGAGGGAGGCTTAGGGTTGAAGGATTTTTTTCCCTTTATTTTCAAGAGATTATCACATGTTAAAATGCTACTTGGAAGGAGCTAGTAGATCTAAATACTAGAAAATAATTTTTTCCTTTTGTGAAAGATTCGGAGGTCTGTTTGTCACAATATGACAGAATGACAGAGCTCTTTTTTTTTTTTTTTTTTTATAGTTTAATGTATTTTAATAGCAAACTTACAGGAACAGCACAGAAGACAGACAACGTTAAAAACATGTACTTGCATGTAGGACAACTCAGTTAGAAAAGTATAGTGAATGGATGGAATCTACTGTATGATAAAAATGCTACAAACACCATTTAGTTGCCGTCAATAAGAAATTTACTTGTTTTAAAAAAATCCAAAT
>CAUYSK010087305.1:0-26480 GCA_963575035.1 Avahi laniger | reverse complement strand
CCACTCCCTGCTTGCATCTCAGGTGAGAATGGGACTGTGCTTTGGCCAAGAGGGAGGGGATAGATGTGTGGTAGGGGGTTCCAGGAGAGGGAGGGACCAGAGTCAAAGAAAGCCTGCTGTCTAGCACTGAGATCCCAGGAGATGATGATGACTATGAAAGTGCAGTGTGATTCTGTCATTTTCCCCGGCAGTACGTGGTGCTACAACCATTTTCTGACTCCGAGTTCCAGGGATCGGGCCCTGGGACATGGGGTGTGTGTTGTTAAAGGATGGTGGAGCTTGGCATTGCTTGGGGAGGGCAACGATGGGCCTTGAAGAGGCCCTGCTTGCCTCAGTGCCAACTCTCATCAGTTACTCCACTCTGCATGTGTGTCTTCTGGTCCCCTCCTCTCTCTGTGCTCTGCCCTGGGACTCCACATATGAGATGGGATAAAGCTGTCCTGGGTTAAAGGAGAAGAGGAGGCTAGGATACCCCAATCCCCCTCTAATGTGGACTGATAAGACGGCAGGCAGAGGAGGAGCCGGAGGAGTTGGTGCACAGGGACCACACAGTCACTCGTGCCCCTCAGAAGCCACAGGAACTTCAGGTTCATTTATTCACTCAGACTCATCGGGTCTTCATCATGAGTTTCTGCCCTCTGGACTGGATAGTAAGGGCAGAAACCCCACTGGAATTTTGTCTAATCTGGTGTCATCTGCTGCAGTCATGTGACTGGCCGATTGGTATAAATGCTCAACCTGTGTGGTGAAAATGCTTTCTTGGATTTCCACTCCACCTCCCTACTCCTTTCCAAGTTGGGGAATGGGTCTCCCTGGTGATGGGGACAGGGGGTCTATGACATCTTATGTTCTTTGCCGCATCCTCGTCGGTTTCTAAGGGAAAGATAACTCCTGTCTCCCGGGTCCTGCTGGTGGTGCTGACCTGCTCACCCATGTCGGTCGCTGGTGTAACTTGCATTTTCATCTCTCATGCTGGCTCCCCGGCTGACCCAACCTCAGCCCACCTGTGAAGGCATCTGCAGACCCCTCTGAGTCTGGGTCTCATCCTCCGCCCTGCCCCTGGCCGGGGCTGTCCACTGCACAGCCTCGGCTGCAGGGTCACCTAGCCCCTAGCCGGGTTAGACTTCCTTCACGATAGCACCCCCGGCTCTTGAATCAGCCACTTTCCACACCCCCTCTCAGGGAAGGTAGCCCCCTGGGATCTCACCTACATCATAGCAGGAACCAAGATCAGCTCCACAAAGGTATATCCCTGAATTGCAGTAATCCCTCTGTCCAAAGAGACTGCTGTGTCATCCTGCAAAGTGATCTCCTCTGAGTCCCGAATATGAATGGGGGCAAAACCTCTCCTTCACTTCTCTACACATCTCACTTGTCTGAAATCAGGCCTCGAGGGGGAAGACTGAGAAGTGAGAACCTTACCTCTGCCCACCACTGCCTCTGTGTGTCTTCTACTCCTTGGTAGCTGGAACAGAACACTCTTTCTCTTTTGCTTATCTTTCATGATGACACAAGAATTCCCATAGTGTATCTAGCTCATAAAGAGAAGTCTTTAAGATTTGAATTTTCTCTTTAGGAGTAATACATAGGCTAATTGACAAAGCATCATAATATAGGAGGGATTATCATATATTACCATTTTTGTCATCAGCAGCAGGACAAGCTCTTTGTAAAAATAAGCTTGGTGTTCAAAGAGAGCCATCATGCTTTAAAAGGGGCCTATGAGGTGCTGTGTCAACAGTTTTAGCGTGAGTGCCCAGAGAGCTTCACTTCTAAGCAATCTTTTTCCATCATCATCTAATAACTATTAAGGATTGTTGATCAGCAGAGATGAACTATCCTGGAGCTTGAGATGAGTTCCAGGAGTTATGTGAGCAAGGTCAAGAGTGTGTTCATGTCT
Organism: Avahi laniger; assembly: GCA_963575035.1. Lineage (NCBI taxonomy): Eukaryota > Metazoa > Chordata > Mammalia > Primates > Indriidae > Avahi > Avahi laniger. The sequence continues at coordinate 24,580 of CAUYSK010087305.1, read as the reverse complement.
GTGTTAGTTTGGGAACTTTGTGGAGGCTAGGGAATCTTTTTTTTTTCTTTTTCACACTGTCATATTTGCCAGAGAAATTAAAATAGCAGCATTTGATGTAGGCTCAATGGTTTAATCTTTTAAAAAACATTTTTCTCATTACTGGCTTGAGTACACAGTACATTCTACATTTTTGGAAAACAGAATGAAAGTGCAACTGTCATAATTATAAAGTCACTGAAATGAATATTTGCTTAAAAACTTCCTATCCTGGGAAAATAGCTTTTGGTGGCCTTTATACTAAATTATAAATATAGGTTCCTGGCTCAGTCCTAAAGAAGGAATTTCTTTCCTACTTTTTCTTATGAGTGTCAGTCCTGTCCAGATATTGGGAGCATTCTGGCATCCTGCAGGCTTTTCTCAGGCTTCTTAGTTCTCCAGCTGGCAGCTGCCAACAGGAAAAACAATGACGTTATCAAACATATTTTGAGAGCTCACAGACGCCTGCACTGTTCTGAGAATGAACAGTATCAGTCCCCATACATGTATATACCTTGGCTGCCCCATGTGCAGATGGGGAAACCAAGGCACAGTGAGATTAAGGAATGTGGCCAATGTCACGCAACCACAGTGCTTCCCAGATGAGTCATGAAGGCACTGCAGCCCACCCTAGGTGACCTTATGATTGGCTAACATCTTCTCTTTCTTCCTCTCATTTATCATGGATATGTCATTTTAAATAGAAATAACATAATTTAATGATTTGGAAGGAAAGCATGGCATGTCAAGGTTCTTTATGACTTTAATACACACACCCAGAATCCTATAGGAGTTATCATAGAGCAGATATGCATTGCAAATTACTGGAGAAGGGAGATTCTCCAGTAACATCCCCTCCACTCCCACACCCTCCAACAAAACTGCAAAGAAGCAACAACAGGTCTCAGGTGGCCCTTTATTCAGCATTCAACAAATATTAATGGAACCTTTCTTAATAGGTGTTTGGTACTCTTGTATTAATAGTAGATGGTAACTTACCAATTAGTTGAGGAGGAGATAGAAGGCCAACTAATCAATGAATAAATGAGCTGGTGAGATAAATGTTAGGTAGAAAATAATCCAGATCTTGGGCTACTTTACACAGAGTTGTCACACAGAGAGAGCTTCCCAGAGAAGGTAATAATGGGGCAGAAATCCTAAGGCTGAGAAGGAACCAGCCATGCAAAGATCTGGGATAGAATCTTGCAGATAAAAGGAACTACAATTCCAAATGCCTTAATGAGGAGATACTACTGGCATGTTCAAGGAAAAGAAATATACCAGAGTAACTGTAGTGAAGGAAGAGATGATGAGATTGTTTGGACATTAAAATAGTAGTAGATACACAAAGAAGAAGGGTACAGGACATATTCAGAGGATCAAATCAACAGGACTTGCTGAGTTACTTTACCTCTCAAAATATCACTTTCCTCATTTGTAAAATCAGGATAAAAACACAGTATTGACTGCATAAAATTGTTTGGAGGAGTAAAGTACAGGAAAATGTATGTGCTTAGCACAATGCCTTGCATATTGTAAGTGCTCAGTAAATATTAACTTTTATTATAATATTTGTATTACCATCTGCATGAAGACAAGAATATCCCCCTTTCAAAATCTTTAAAGTAAATCAATTTTAAAAATCAATTATATTGCTTCATAATGACTTAATATTTACATGCTATCTACAATTACTTGATAATTACGTGCCAACACGTGATAATCAAGTAATTACACAACAATATATTGGTTTTCTAGAGATACATATCAAAGTATTAGAGGCAAAATGGCCCGATGTAATGGATTTGCTTTAAAATATTATAGCAAAAACGGAGTAATAAAACAAGTGTGGCAAAATTGAATACTGTTGAATCTGGGGAACAGGTATATGAGTTCAATACACTAGTCTCTGCTTCTGTGAATTTTGAAAACTTTCATAATTAAAAGGTTAAAACAAAAAAAAAAGACATTCTGATGGCTTACAGTGGAAACAAACAAAACAGAACACATCGAAGAGTAGTGCTTGGGGGGTGGTTAAAGAGATACAAGCAGATGTACCATTTGATCCAGCAATCCCATTACTGGGCATCTACCCAAAAGAACAAAAGACACTCTATGAAAAAGACACCTGCACCTGAATGTTTATAGCAGCAGAATTCATAATTGCAAAGATGTGGAAACAACCCAAGTGTCCATCAATACATGAGTGGATTAATAAAATGTGGTATATGTATACCATGGAGTACTATTCAGCTTTAAGAAACAACGGTGATATAGCACCTCTTGTATATTCCTGGATGGAGCTGGAATGCATTCTACTAAGTGAAATATCCCAAAAATGGAAAAATAAGCACCAGATGTGCTCACCATCAAATTGGTATTAACTGATCAACACATAAGTGCACATATGAGAATAACATCTATTGGATGTTGGGCAGGGGGGAGGGGGAGGGGGAGGGGGAAGGAGGGAGAGGGGACGGGTATATGCATACACAAAGAGTGCAACGCGCACCACCCGAAGGATGGGCATATTTGAAACTCGGACTTGGGAGGAGGGAGGGGCAAGGGAAACATACGTAACCTAAACATCTGTACCCCCATAATATGCTGAAATAAAAAAAAATTTGTGAGATGCAATGAAAGCAGTCCTTGGAAAGAAATATACAGCATTGAATGAATGTACTAGAAAAGACAAATCTAAAATCAATAATCTAAGCTTTCACACCTTAGGAAACTGGGAACAGAAGAGAAATTTAAATTCAAATTAAGCAGAATAAAAAAAATAATAAAAATTGAGCAGAAATCAACAAAATGAAAAAGAGGAAATAAATAAAGAAAATCAACAAAAACAAACCTTAGTTCTTTGAAAAGATCAATAAAATTGTAAGCCTCTAGCCAAGCTAACTAAGAATGAAAAAGAGGGGACACAAATTACTAATATCACAAATGAAAGACAGGAGCTTAACACAGATGCCACGGACATTAAAGGGATAATGAAGAAATGACCAACTCTATGCCCACAACTTTGATAACCTAGATGAACTGGACCAATTCCTTTAAAGACACAATTTGTTAAAATTCACACAAGATAAAATAGACAATGTGAATAGGCCTATATCTATTCAATTGAGCCAATACTTAAGAACCTTCCAAAACAGAAAGCATCAGACACAAATAAGTTCAATAGTGAAATCTATCAAACATTTAAGGAAGGTATTATACCAGTTCTCTACAACTGCTTCCAGAATATAGGAGCAAAGGGGTATACTTCTTGCCATGGATTGAGTATTTGTGTTCCCCTCAAATTCATATGTTGAAGTGCAATCTCCAATGTGATGGGTTTGGGAAGCGGGGCCTTTCAGAACTAGTTAGGTCTTAAGGATGGAGCCCTTATGAATGAGATTGGTGACCTTATAAGAAGAGACACAAAAGAGATAATCTCTCTCTTAGCTTTGGAAGGATACAGTGAGAAGGCAGCCATCTACAACCAGAAAGCAGTCCTTCATCAGAATCCAACAATTATAGCACTCTGATCTTGGATCAAAGAAGATAAGAGGCAGAAATTTACAGCAAGAAAGCCTAATTTTTGTTTAGTTAGTGTCCCAGAGTGAGAGGAGTGAAATAATGGAGTAGGGAAAACTTTTAGGACATATGACAAATATCCAAAACTTTTAAAAGACACTAATCTACAGCAAGAAATCTACATGTAGACATATACACACATATTTCTGTCTTGGTCTTTCTCTTTAAAAATAATATATCTTTATATATATATATTTTATGATATATAATATATATATTCATAGAAGCACTACTTATAACAGGCTCAGACAGAAAACACCACAAATATCCATCAACAACAGGATGCATGGCTGGGCGCGGTGGCTCACGCCTGTAATCCTAGCACTCTGGGAGGCCAAGGTGGGCGGATTGTTTGAGCTCAGGAGTTCGAAACCAGCCTGAGCAAGAGCGAGACTCCGTCTCTACCAAAAATAGAAAGAAATTAATCAGACAACTAAACATATATAGAAAAAATTAGACGGGCATGGTGGCACATGCTGTAATCCCAGCTACTCGGGATGTTGCGGCAGAAGGATCACTTGAGCCCAGGAGTGTGAGGTTGCTGTGAGCTAGGTTGACGCCATGGCACTCACTCTAGCCCAGGCAAAAGAGTGATACTCTATCTCAAAAAAAAAAAAAAAACAGGATGCATAAACAAACTGTGGTATATACATTCAGTGGATACTACAGAGAAATTGAACAGATTTCTTCTTCATGCTACAATTGTTAAGGATCTTGCAAATACAATGCTAAGGAAGAGAAATGAGGCATTTGTATTAATAAAAAAACAATTTTATATATGAGATGGAATTACAAAGAAAAGCAGGTGAGTGCTTAGCTTGCAATGGAGGGTAGAATCCTTCTCACAGGGCATCATTCTGATTTCTTCCATAGCCACATTTACTTTCTCTGACATTCTCTTCTGCCTCCTTCTTCCATTTTAAATACCCTCTGATTACATTAAGTCCACCTATATAATCCAGGGTAATGTCTTTATTTTCAGGTTATCTGATTAGCAAGCTTAAGTCCATCTGCAACCTTAATTCTTCTTTGCCATAACATAACATTAATATATTCAAAGGTTCTGAGGATTAGAACACAGGAATTTTTGGAGGGCTGTTATTCCATTTATCAGTGATATTCTTTATTGAACTTTTGAAACCAATTTTTGTCACAAACTTTCTTTTCAGTTCACCTAAAGCCACATCTTGAAGTTAAATTCATATTCAAAATTGATGTAAAATGTAATGCCAAATTTCACTATTGTTCCTCCAGTGGTTTTACATATTTACTATGCCAATATGGAAATGAAGTTGAATAATTCTCTCATCTAGCTCAAAGCCAAATATAAAATGAGACTAAATATGTAGATTTTTAAAAAATATACTGAAACTCTGGCTAAGTACACTGTGTATTGGTATTATCACTATTCCTTAATTATCAAATTCTGATATAGACAGACCTATAAACTAATTGTAGCTACTGCCTAATTCTATACTGAGAAAAGGAATAATTTACCATATACATGTATCAGTAAGGAGTTTAACTGTAAGGAATGAAAGCAATGGGTGATATATACATATATATACACACAGATATATACACACACACACACAGACACAGAGTGAGACATATATATATATATATACACAGATATATATACAGTGTATATGCAGAGATATATATCACAATAACATGCATATTAGTTTATGAAATTATTGGTTCCAAGCCTCCATGCATCTGTGTTTCTCAAACAGCTGAAATTCTAATCTTCTTGGTAAGATGGGCTAGAAAGTAATTTGCTTCTTATCATGTGAGGCTTTTCAGTTTAGTATCAATTTCCTACATATGCAATAAACAAAAACTTGTTTCTATTTTCCTATACAGTAACTGGAAGAAATATTAGTATTAAAACTATTGTTTCTTTTACTAAACCTGTGATAACACAACCAAAACATTTACTTGTCGAATCTTTTGGACCATTGCATTTTGGAGAGTATTTTTCTACTTTTAACAATGGGAAAGTGTTATCTAGTATAACCATTTCATGTTGTTTATAAGACAGTGGAGGTTCAGAGAAGTTCATTTCTACAGTCGAAGATTTGCTAACAGAACTGAGATTGAAATTCGGTCAAGAACACATAAAGCCACAGAAAATGTGCTAGACCTTTGATCACCTGATGTGCTTCAGCCAAAGGAGGTACTATTTGCAGAAGTGGCTAAAATAATTCTCACTTAAGTGCAAACAGCAACCCATCCATTCATCCTCCCATTTATCCATCCATCCGTCCTTTATTATATAGCCTAATAGCATGTACCACAATTAACTCAACTTTTAATTGAGAACATATGTACTTCAAACTCAATTAAGATGATACACTCATTTATAATTTTTTAAAATTCTTTGGAAAAAATTAAAGTAGTTCACTCCTTCTTGGAACTCCAATATTGCTCTCCTCTAATGTCTAAAATTACCTTAATTTAACATAGAAACCCATTACTTTCCTAGTCAGCATCCCACACTACCAAAGGAAAGATTGTTTTAGGAATTTCTCAACTGATTTTAAAATTCCATACTTGGAGTGCCTTATTGACCTATTCACTTATTAAATAAACATTAATTGGGTCCCTACTATATAAAAACCACTAAAATCTAAGATTTTAAAATTTTATCATTAGAATAGCACTTAAGAACTAATCTCACATAATCATTCCAATCAAATATATTTGTCTAAAACTTTTTTTCACAGTTCAGGATTTTTCAGAATAATATGAATTGCACCTCTGATTACTAGAGAGACCTATTTGTCTGTAATATTATCCTGAATTTCTAAATTAAAAAAATCTATTAATTGACATAATCCCGAATTTGAAATGCCTTATATCACCAATTTATTTATTAGCATTTGAAAAATTCCTCTTTCATATTCTTTTTCCTCATTTAAAATTTTGTCACCTCTCAAATAAAAATCTCAGTTTGCAAAGGACTTAGAATTGGTAATGATTTTTCTTCTTGATTTTGAACTTCTTCATTTAAATTTCAGATAAAAGAATGTAACTACTACTGTCACTGGAAAGATCAGAAATTAATAATTTAAATATACATTTTTGGTGAAACAGTTCTAGGGCTTGTATTTAAGTCTTTCTCAATCTTTACTAATTAATGAACAGAAGATGGTGACAGAGAAGAAAATGACACACATTCTCATATGTGGAGAATTTCTGGTCTACCAAATTGCTCGTGCTATATTGCCAGGAGCATATTGTTACCAGATTTCACAGCCACTTGAGGTGATATTAGCAAGCTTTTAAGATAGCCGCGATGCGTAGCAACTCCTGTTCCAAACATGGTAGCCGATATTTCCTGGAACCAGCAAGTGAAAGAATAAACAGAGGACAGAGATCTGAGGATCTGGTATTGCCTAGGTCAAAGAGGCTCAGTTGGTGCCATCACGCTTAAAGGTGAAGATTTAGGTTAGTTAGGAATGAGCTAGAGTTTCAACAGATATAAAAAGACGCCTTCAGATGTGTCTTCTATAGGCCAGACCAAGCTCTTTCCTATGCAAGGATGTGTGCCATTAGAGTCATCAGATGTACAAAAGCCTTGGGACCCCATTTGGGGTAGTGGTCCCTCCCAATGAATTCCTACTGTGGTTGTGCTCGAGAGAGGCTCAAGTTTCAAGTTCAGAAAAGAAAATAGATCAGCTTAATGATTTCGTAGGCCTCAGCCACCAGCTGTTACAGTTTGAAAGAAAATGACAAGGAAAGAGAAAAACTTTCCTAACGTAATATATTTATTTTTCCCAGAATCCTTACCAGAGTTGTGCTGTGATATCTGTTTCATCTGCCAATCATAAAACACTGAAAACAATCCATACTGTCTCTACTGGGAACTGAAAACATAGTGTGATCTGGTAGAAGAGCATTTCCAGGAGGAAGAGTATTGAGGCACTAAATCATTGGTTGATATGCCTACGAGTAGTTTTCCTGCCATGGTTGAGTTGAAGGGAATTTGGTGGTTTAGATTCTGAGACTGTTGGAGTCAGCTGCAGTTGGACTCTGTACCATGGGGAGGCATTGTTGAGCTGTAGCAGCACTCTGGACTCCACTTTTCAAGGATGCTGGAGCACGAACCTGAGAAGCTCTGTGTTGGGAGCCTAGGAAAAACTACAGTAAACTGAGCCAGCTGCATCCTCAGATAAACAAAAATCAGCAACACCTGGGAGGTAAATCCCAGCGGAAGGCCCTTGGACTCCTTGTGCATTGTCCCACATGCATTTAATAACTTAGCAAATACTTAATGAGCACTTATATGCTAAACCTTGCTCTAGCACTGAAGGTATGCCTGAAAAAAAATATATCAAAATCTCTGTTTTTGTGAAGCATCCACTCATCACAACAAAATTTTGCACCTAGAAACATGGCTTTAGGAAAAAAAGAATCCAAACTAATACTAGAAGTGTATCCCAGGGCTGAGGTTCCAAAGTCAGGGTTTGCAAGCAGATAGAGATGGGCCACAGCTGTAGGGTTGAGAAGAAGGAGTATCAAGGTCATTGAGTTTGGCTTAGAAAACACAAAGCATTAAGTACTAAGGGATGGATTCACAGGTAGGAGACAGACTGAAAGCTGAGTATCTACACAATGGATACAAACAACATGGGGCTAATGGGATCAGGAGGCGGAGCCAGGATAGTGCCTGAGAGAACACACAGGAAAGTAGTGTTTTATTCAATAGCTGTGGTCTCACCATAAACAGGGAGGATGCTCTTAAGAGCACCTAGCTATTTACACAAGTACGATTTTTATGATTAAACTTTGTGTTACTACTAAGCAACTATAGAAAAAAGAACAGCTTAGGAATCCATACTTTTAAATATTCCCAGGGCAAGTTCTAGCCTTACTGCTCATATTTATTTGTTTTTCTATTTTAATTGCTTGGCTACATAAATAGGAACACCCTGCACTTTCTTGTCATAGATCTCATCACAGGGTCCCTTAATTGTGACTCTCCTTTAGTAAACTGTAAGTTCTAAAAGAAAAACTACTTTAATGTCATTCTTTCTCTATTCGCCCAGCACCCATCACAGTACCTGATTTCATAGCAGGCAGGACAACCTCATGTAGTTGCACAGGTTGAGCACTGTACAACTCCAGGGGCACCATACTCACAAATATGATGTGAATGGTACCCTTGAAGTTGTGTAGTGCACAACCTCACAAGCATTGATGGTGGCCTTGAAACTCTAAATTAATGCAATTTTTTACTACTTATGATTTGTTGTCAAATGTCATAAATATTACAGCTTGTGACACACATAAGAGTACATGGCAAGGACAAAGGAATTATATAATAAATAAAATGGATTTCTATTTTCATCTTAGACTAAAAGAAATGGCTTTGAAAATTTGCATTGATTACTTAGTGAGGTGACAGAACAAGAACACCATATTTTAAAGAACACAAAACTTTGAGAATAAGTGGATTCCAATTTCCTATGAAATGCATCATTTAAAAAATTGGAACTTTCAATATAGTCAAATTAATAAATTAGGAGTTTCACTTACTTGGGTGAACAGCAAGCCTGGAGAACAAAATTAATATGTTAATAGAATTTGATCTTTCCCAAATATCCCAGAAAGTAATCTTAATATATGTGCTTTGACAATATAACCACCATTTTTCCACTTTACACAGGCTATAAAAGTAATGTAAAACGTTATTTCCCCCAAATGAACTTCAAATCCTCTTTAACCAATACACAGTAACAATCAAGACAAAGTGATACATGTCCATGCATAATCTTACAAATATTTAAGCTAGGTAAAGTGACTGAAGGCTTAGTCATTTCCATTTGTGCAAGAGGTTTTGCAATTTTGGTGTGTTTCTTTTTTAAAAATTTTATTTTATTTTTTCCTAGAGGGATATGATTTCTTGTTCCTGTGCTAAATTCCAAGTTCATTTAAACTGCTAGCATAGCTCTGTGTGTATCATTTAAAAAAGTATTCAGAAGTAGTGTGTATTAGTTTGTATTCAGTATCTATCTGTTAAGGATTACATCTTTTCAAGATGAAACTTCATGATCTTTTTCAAAACTCTGAATCTGCAATGTAATATAAATCCTTGCAATTAGAGTAAATTGAGCTAAAGTTATTTTATTCAGAAACACAATTCCTGTAGAACAACTTGATATGGGGAGCTCTTGGAATGTGGCATCCTTAAGTGGTTTATTTTTGGTGTCATTGAAGAGAAGTCAAAATATGGCTGACCAATTACAGGGCCACAACACTGTTGAATAAAGCATTTTATTCATTAACATACTGATATGAATGTACTGATAGCTATTATGAGTCTAAAATTCCATTTAAAGCAGATACCATTTCATTCCAAGTAGAAAGAAATTTAATGACTAAACCATCTAAAGTAACTGGTAATAAAAACTGGATCTCAAAGCAAGGACCCATGTGCTTGTTTCTGTGGGAATTTTGAAGACCACTTGCCTAAGAATAACTTGGGTCACTGGTTAAAAATTTAGACTTCCTCAATCAAATCCAGAGTAGAATATCGAGTGGATGGAGTTGTGACGGAAATGTGATTATTAAACAATCTTCCCTGGCCATTTCTGTACATGCCAAATCTTGAGAATCACTGACCTTAGAGAATAGTTTTTGAGTTCATTTAATAGTTTTCTCTAGTTCACATGGCCTGGGCAGTTGGGACATCTGCTTTCCAAACATGGAAATATTAAAGAAGCCATTGAAATATTTAAAATGATACTTGGGTTTAGCATTATTTAACTTATAGTTAGACATGTTTGCTAAAATGATTGAATTCAATTTAGAAAGTGAGAATCATGGTTTCAAAATCCAGGAATGGTCTGAGATTTTAATCTGCTTTTAAACTAACAAATTAGCCTGTCACAGCTTTGTGGATGCTGGTAGACAGGATAGGAAATGGCTACTGAGTCATAGGCTTTGAAATGGGGAGCTTACCCTCGGTTATCCAGGTGAATCTGATCTAATGACATGAATCGTTAAAAGTGGATAATGGTGAGAAAAAAGGTGTGAGGGAAAGTGGGGGCCATAATGGTGGTCTGGAAACAGGCTGCACAATGCTGCTTTTATGGAGAGGATTGAAACTGGTGAGTAGATATCCACCCTTGGATCGATTCCCAGAACAAGAGCACCGGGACTCAATGGAGAGGAGGCTGGAATGAAGTGAAGAAGATAGAAGTGGTATGACCTGCTCAGCAGGGCCAGAGGTAATTAGGGAAGGTGTCCACACGTGGGAAAAGGACAGAGGGGAGAATTCTGGGCTCCATGCTTCCCCTGGGGATACTGGAATTGGAGCGGTGGGAGGGCTCCTCCACTGCAGCTGTCTCTGCACTGATACAGACACCTGACTGGAGGCTGTGCAGCTGAGTTGCTCTGGGGAGAATGGATGGCTGGCTTGCAAGCCCTGGGAGCTGCAGCTGGAAACATTGTAACATCCCAACCCTGGAATGCTACTTTGCCCAGGGGTCAGATCCGTGACTGTTGCTTCACCCTTGTCTCTGCCAAGCAGGGTGAAAGTGAGGAATCCCAGCACTCAGGTGTACCTCGTGGGCAGGTTACATGCGCCACCGCCACAGCAGTGACCAGGGACTCTGGGCAGAACAGGAGACCATGGGCCCAGAGCTCACTGTTCTGGACTTGGCAATGCCACTCAACCTCACTTCTTGCAGGACCCACACAGAACACACACCCGTAGCCCTTGGTGACCATTACTCAATGTTGGAGCAATTGGATTGCCACTGCTGTCACCACCTCAGAGGCCCTGAGCAGGATGAAACACAGCTCAACTGTAGTCTTTGAATCTGGGTAAACTACACACCATGGACCTGCACCATCTGGCATAGATGCCATGGGCATCCAGCCCTGTGCATGCCCTGCCCCACACATGTGCCCTGCACTGCAGATGCCCTGAACCATGTGAATGAGAGCCATGCCCTGTGGACCTGCTCAATCATGCTTAGGTGCTCTGCCCTACGGATCCACTCTGTCCCAGGGTCCTCCTCCACCCTGCACATGAGTTTTAACCTGCTGGGCCACTACTCAGTGGGGTATGCTGTGCCCATGCTCTACCTCATGGGCCTGCTATGGCCCACATACCCCCTATGCTATGAACATGGGCCATACCCTGCATGTACCTTGCCCTGATGACAGGTCTGCCATCTCAGCTGCCCAGGCCTTCACCCATGTGGACCTCTTCCATCTCATGCACATGCCCCATCCCACTGGCCATCCCCACTTCATGTGTGCACCTGGCACCAGGGTCTAGCCCTGCAACAGTGGCCCAGTGAAGACCACAAGAGAACAGGGGAAGACCAGCAGAGTAGCAACATTAAAGGCTCAAAGTGCACCTGCCCATCTCTTGCCTGGTCAAGCTTTCGGAGAAGGACCCAAGCATACCATCCAGGGACCCATCCCTATTGTCACTAGCCAACAGAGGAGAACATCTGCTCTCTGTTTTGAGCTGAGACAAGAGGCCCCAGATGAAAAGGAACCAGCATAGAAACTCTAGCAACATGATAAAACAGGCTCTGTTGACATCCTCGAAGGTTACAATAGCTCTCCAGTAATGAACTCCAACCAAAAGGAAATTGTTCAAATGACATATATAGAATTCAAATTATGGATGTCAAGTATGATAAATGAAATTGAGGAGATGGTAGAAAACCATCTCCAAGAAACCAAAAAAAAAATAATAATTCAGGACATGAACAAAAAATTCACTGAAGAGATCAATAATAACATTAGAAAAGAGATAAAAAAAACTTAAAGAAATGAAAGAATCATCTAGGGAATTTCAAAATACAGAATAAAGCTTTAATAACAGATTAGTCCAAGCAGAAGAAAGAATTTCGGAGCTCGAAGACAAGAATTTTGAAGTAACCCAATCAGTAAAAAATGTGGAACAAAGAACAAAGAAGAATGAACAATCACTGAGAGAAATATGGGATTATGCAAAATTAACAAATATAAGAATTATAAGCATCCTTGAGGGGTATGAAGAAAAAATAAGAAGCATGGAAAACCCACCTGAGAGAATAATAGAGGACATCTTCTCTCATATCATTAAAGGTATATATATCCAGATACAAGACGGTTATCAAACACCTGAAAGATTCATAGCAAATACAACCTCACAAGACATGTAGTCATCAGACTGACCAAAGACAAAGCGAAGGAGAAATCCTACAAGCTGCGAGATGAAAGCAACAAGTTACATACAAATGAAAACCCGTCAGACTAACAACAGACTCCTCAGGAGAGACATTTCAAGCCAGAAGAGATTGGGTCCCATTATTAGTCTCCATAAACATAATAAGTGCCAGCCAAGAATTTTGTATCCTGCAAAGCTAAGGTTCATAAATGGAGAAGAAATAAAGTCTTTCCCAGACAAGCAAACACTAAGGTAATTTGTCCCCAGTAGACCTGCCCTACTGGAAGTGCTTAAAAATATTCTATACATGGAAGAGAGCAGTTAATACCCATTGAGACCATTATCCTAAGTGTGTATTTCAGGAATGCATAAAAAATGCCACATGTTCTCACTTATAAGTGGGAGCTAAATGAAGGATATTTGTGGTAATAAAGAGCAGTAATGGACATTGCAATCTAAGAAGTGGAGGTGGGCATGAGTGAGGTATAAAAATCTACCTATCGAGTTACACTGTACACTATTCTGTTGACAGGTGTACTGAACACCCTGACTTCAGCATGATACAATTTATCTATGTAACAAAAAACTTGTATACCCTAAATTTTTTGAAATAAAAAATAAATAAATAAAAATTTTTAAAAAGGTGTGAGAACCAGATCAGGGCCAGAGAGATGCCACCTTGCTGGCTTTGAAGATAGAACAATGAGGGCAGCCTTGAGAATCTGGAAAAGGCAAGGATATGAATTTTTCCCCTAGAGAGTCCACAAGGAACACAGCTCTGCTATCACCTTGATTTTTGCTCAGCGAAGCCTGTGTCTGTCTTCGACCTCCAGAACTGTAAGATAATAAAACTGTGTGTTTTAAGCCACTAAGTTTGTGGCAATGTTTTTACAGCAGCAATAGAAAACGAATACAAGCAGTAGCTAGAGTGTCAGAATTTTTGTGTCAATTCTCCAAGCCCCAGTTCCTACAGGGTGATGCAAGGAAGGCCAGGTGATACTTACACATGCAGTGGGTTGCCTTACAAGAGAGGAACCTTGGGTTTGGGAATCTTTAATCTTTTGTAATGAGAAGTAAGCATGCCTGTCCTTTGCTCCAGAGAGAGACACTATCTCTGTGTCCCAACATCATTTACTATATAAACACCCTTGAAAAGATTATCTGAAACGAAAGGCAATTGGTATCTTACTTGCAAGATGTGCAGAAACACAACAAAGTCGTGTAGAATTGTCCTCCAACACAAGGTGTCATCGAAATTCATTGCTCAAGTGCTCATATGACATCATGGAATTTTCATAATTCAAACTAAGACATATTGTGGGTTTTATCATGACAATAGGTGATGCAATTGATAAAGATTGGTATAGCTATATAAGAAATGTCTGCTAATGCAATTTAAAAAATCCATTATTATAAGACCAAAATTGATATGAGCATATGCTGAATTTGTTTTATTTCTAATGATAAACACACACACATGCACACACACAGAGAAATATACCTTCATTATTGAAATTACTACAGGTAAGGGAATTTCATTATTGCTAGCCTAGAAATTTTTGGACTGTAAAAACACTTTTCCATTTGAAACAATTGTTTTATTATGGAATTTTTTAATAATGTGAGGTTTCTCAGTATTCTCACTATCATAGCAAAAGCAGACTGTGCTTTTTTAGATAACAAGATTTATTTTAGTATAGAACTTAGAAAGTAGATTTTATTGGAATCTTGGTTAAATTGGCCAACCTTGCAAAGGGATGAGTATGAATTGCATTTTTCAGTACAAGCAACTGAAATACTATAGTGTATGATAAATTTTCTTGTCTTTTTTGAGTTGATAGGTTAAATTAAGCCCTAATCACTCATTTAGAACTACTTTACATTTTCTAGCTATTATTCAATGAAATAGTTTCTATAAATAAATATATATTTTTGACAGCAGTAGAAAATATACTGGATCATGCAATTTACCTGGTAAAACATTTTAGGTGCCATGGTTACCATTTATATTTCTTAAGTCATAAGGCCCTCTGTTCTGCTCAGTTTAGTCAATGTTTGTGAAATCCCTCCATGTCACCTTCTACCAAAATATACTTCCTTATCCTGATCTGCTCCTAGGGATGTCCAGGAAGCACCGTGTCCTCTCAGTATTTAGAATAAAGCATTCATGTTTGGCATTCAGTCTCTTTGGAGACTACAGTTACACTGGAGAGCAGTTTAAGAACTGACCCTTAATTATCTTAGTAGAGAAGAAAAAGGTTCTGCTTCTGAAATTGCAGTTCAGATACCTCTCCCCCATTCCCATTGTGCTGGTTGTTAAGCTGTTGCCCCTCAACTTCAAACCTATCCCTCTATAGTCTGTTCTGCGATGCTCAGGCTGAGACTCTGCAAACTCCAATTCTGCTAACGTGAAGCTGCTTCACGTTACTCTTTGCCAATAGAAAGTGCTATTAGAAGACCACATAGCTAAAGGTGGAAGGGAGGAAGAAGGTTAAAGGAAGAATAAGGGACTGTTCTGTGGGAACCCAAATTTAAGCTTCTAATTTTAACATTATAAGTTTTCTTTTTTTTCCACTAATCATAAGAATGACGGCTGCTTTCTGCAGTTACTGTCTGATATTTCAAGATTTCCTTTCGGTCTTTGCCGTTCTCTAATGATTGAAAGTATCACAAGAAAGGAAAAATGAGCACTACATGTACTCGCCATCAAACTGGTATTAATTGATCAACACTTATGTGCACATATAGTAGTGACACTCGTCAGGTGTTGGGCAGGTGGGAAGGGGAGAAGAGGATGGGTATATTCACCCCTAATGGGTACAGTGCCCACTGTCTGGGGAATGGGATGCTTGTAGCTCTGACTCGGGTGGGGCAAAGGCAATATATGTATCCTAAACATTTGTACCCCTGTAATATGCTGAAATAAGAAAACAAAACAAAAAAATTAATAATTCCTTATTTTAAATACTTTCTTTTAAGATAATTCATCTACTTTCATGTTCTGCCTGAACCCTGGATAATACAACCTCTACTGTTAGTACAAAACATCTCAGAGTTTTTGGGAGAAGTGCATTCCAGATCACATAGCCCTTGCAAAGTCCATAAATTGTCTGATGTTAGATACAAAGAGTCACATACTCAACAATCATGAAATGAACACCAACTGTTTCTCAATTAAGCACAATGTTTACTGAGAGGTGAAACTTGTTCTCAAGTGATTCCCATCCAGAATAGTGGTGAATGCAATACTACAAAGCTTATAAAATGCAACTAATGAGAAAAGTTCCGTTAAGTTGATGAGAAAAGCAATAGGAGCCATGATAGCAAGACAGGGGACACCTAAGATGATAGAAGGGGCCACTAAAGATTTCCCTTATAAGTCTAACCAGGAAATAACCAAAAAAAAGAGGAGTAGAAACAATTTTAGGAAGAAAGAACCATGCAAATAAGACTTTAACAAATACCTTGAGGACAGCACTGTCAAGTATTGAGAGTCACTTTTATGCCTCCTTTTAACCAGAATATCAGCCCTATAAGTTCTGGCCACTTTGTCAGTCCCAAATTCCAATCTTTGTTTCTCAAGCCCTAAGGGATTGCTAAACTCTCTCTTGGCTTCTTTGCTTCTTGACTGTTGTTTTTGACAAAATCTTGGCCTCTCAATCAGTGCCAAAGAGTGGCAGTTGCCAGATTGGGAGTTTATAGAACATTGGCTCATCTCTTTGAAATTTCTTCAATCACGGATCTTCGTCTCTTAAATGGATCTTATCTTATTTATTTTCCATTTTTTTGTGGTTGTTTTCAATGGCAACTTTGGCTTCTCACAATTACTCTGTTAGGGCTGAAAGTGGAAGTATATATTGCATTTTAAAATATTTCCCTAATGTTAACGTAAAGAATAGATTTGGAAGAACAAACCTGGAGTAATGGACAATAATCTGCGTGGGAATTGATGGTAGAGCTATAGTAGAAGCACAGGGCTAGAAAAAATGTATCAAAAATATTTAATAAATTATTAGAGCTTATAATTTTCAGAGTTTGGTATCAGTATAAGGAGAGAAAAGTATTTGAGAGCCTTGTAAGATTATTGTGTGAGCACTAGTTATGGGTTAAGGTCTGTTACTGAGATAAAGCGTATTTCACATCAGAGGATAGTATGAAGAGATATTGTGTTAAATGTGTTATATGTGAGTTGTGGTTATTTAATAGAATATCTAGGTGGAGATGGCCAATTGCCAGTGGATTTAGAATTTAGAAAAGAAACCTTGACTAGAGATAGAAAAAGAATTGAGAGACTGCAGTTTGTCAGCAACGTTTTGACACACAAAAGTGGATAAAAATCACCCAAGAAGAGCATACAGGAAGGAAGAAAATAGGAGAGCCTAGGACAGAACAAACTTGCTTTGGCAACCATTGGAATGATGTAGAATGAAGTAAAACCACAAGCATTAGTTTCATGGTTTTACTCTTAATTTTCTCATATTCCTTTGTTTTTCCAATATAGATTTAAATGAATGTCTCCCAATGTGTAGAATACCCTTTTTTAAATGGAAAGAGGGAAACACCTAAAAAGTGATATGAGTCAGAGGAAAAGAGAGCAGTTTCCTGTGGTTCTCAATTTTAAACAATATAAAGTGTCTGAAATAACTTTTATAAACCATTACATGCCCATATTACAAGCAATGTTTACGATCCTGATTGACAGGGAAAATCAAACACTTCAGAAAACACACAACCATAATTTCAGTGAGTTCATTTCAAAAAAGCAAAACTAAGTTAGTAGAAATTTTATGAAATATAGATGAAGCAACAGTGGCAAATAAAGGGAGAATGTATGATATCATAAAAAGTTTATCACCTACAACTAAAATTCATTTTTGAGAAATAACAACATAGAATGCATTCTTCCATCTAGTTCACAACCTCAACTATGTGCTTTTCATTGCTTGGTGAAAAATACGTTAAATTCTATTTTAATTCTATTTATATTAAGACATAGTAATTCATTCAACATGTCACAAAGGCTAAAAATCCTATCATTTCTAAAAAAGATAAAAATTATTTAATCAAATCATATATAGAAAATGAAATTGTGTGAAAATATATACCGTATACTGTGGACAGGTTTGTTTATCAACCTATTGTCCGTTCCCTCTCCTTCTAATAATATAATCTTTATTTTCCTTTGGACAACCAAATCTGCATACATAATTACTTCTGGAATTTTGAGGGCTTACATTAGCTCCAGAGGCAAGCAAATGACCTAGGTTGATTTATCAGTGCATTGCATCTTCCTAGCCACAGGGTTTGGTTAAAGAATAGTCAGGTAACACAAAATGCAAATCAATGACATGGTTTTGCTGAAAATATTAGGAAAAAGATGTTTCCAGTGAGACTGCAATGTGGAAATACGTAAGCTCAGAGTTGCTTATGTTCATCTTGTTATGATACGATATGTCCCAATTGCCCAGGACAATCCTACTTCATGCCTGTGATTCCAGTGTACTTAGTAATAACATTGCCCTGGTTTGGATGATAAGTTATTGCTTTGGGAAAATCCTGGGACAGTATAGAAAAACCGTTCTCCAAACTGAGATGGTGCCAAGAGACCAAAGAAACAACTCAAGCAAATCTACTTTGGCGAGTTAGATGAGTTTATTAGAGGTTACTTACACAGGGTTCTCATTCCTAGTCAAAACAGGAATCCCCTGGTCACTCCTTGGCAACAGCAGTTCTTCAGAAAGTAAGATTCGCACTCCCTTCCTGTTTGTAGAGCCTTAAATTCCTTTCTCCCAAGTGACACAGAAGTCTCTCGGTATCATCGTATGTTTACATGAGATACAGGTTAAGCATACACAGTACTTTGCATTAGGCAGGGACTTTAGTATTACAATTAGCTACAGGGTACTATAAAACAATCAAAATAGCTTAAAGCAGTCTAAATTGGTCTTAAGACTTATGACCATCTACGTAAAAGGAGCTCCTTGAGAATACCCCTTGTGTTTTATATTTCTTTCTGCTTCCTTGTTTTGATCTATCTCTCTAAGTCTAAAAGAAATCTGCACGAGTTCTGTTAAACATTAAAAGCCAGTGATGGGGAACTTGTATTTTTCCCTCAGTTATACAATAACCGTATTCTTTGAAGAAAACCTAAGAAAATTTAAAATCGAAGAAAGCAAACCTGAGAGATGGAAAATAACCAACAGTTATTTCACAATATCATTTGAGCAATCTAAGGCAGGTGTACCTGAAATGGTTTCAAGATCTATCCTTGAATTTTTCTTTTATGTGAGCATAAATAAATAAATAAATATCACTTACATTTCACAATTGTGTTTAAATTTGATTTCTGTCACTTGCAGTTGAAACAGTATTGATGATTAATGTATGCTATGTTTAAAGTTTGCTTAATGACAAGAAAAGATATACATTTATACGGAGATTTATTTATTCCAAGAGAGTACCCTATCAATAAGAGGCTGAGGCTTCTTTAAGGACCTAGAGACACTAGCCATTCTTCCAATATAAAATGACTAAATCCTGGTCTAAGTGAATTATTTAAGTTTAGTGACTTGTAGGGGTCTTCTTCAAATCACTTCTTTGAAATATCATCAATTTTTTTATCATTAACAACCGCTACTCATCTTTCAAGGTTTATGAAATAATCTTTGTCTCTTCAAGAATGCCTAGTTGAACAGCCAGGTAGAACACACCTTCCCATGTGCCTCCATTCTACAGAGTTCTATGACCTCCATTGTAATAACATTTACAGTCTTACTTTTTAAAATCAGTTTTATTGAGATATGTTTTACATATGCTAAAATCCACTCATTATAAGCATACAATTCTGTGAAGGATTTTATTTATTTTTAATTTACAAATAATAATTGTGTATATTTATGGGATTTTTGTCTATGTACACATTGTAGAAAAATTATAGCAAAATAATTAGCATATCTATCACTTCACCAACTTATTTTAGGGGGATGAGAACGTTAAAATCTATTTTTAAGCAATTTAGAGATATACAACACATTATTATTGACTGTGATCACCATGCAGTGTAATAGATTACTAAAACTTATTCCTTCAGTCTAACTGAAACTTCATGCCTTTTGATCAACATCTCCTCTTTCCTCACCCCTCCCCCTCCCTCACAGCCTTTAGTAATAATCACCTTTCTACTATCTGTTTCTATAAAATCTGCTTTTTTAGATTCCACGTACAAGTTTTGATAAATGCATGTATCTTGTAACCTACTATGACAAGAGACTTTTTGTTTCTGTTTTTAGGAGTGGTTGTTGAATTTTATCAAATGATTTTTCTGAATCTAATCAGTTGATTTCATGTGTTTTACTTTTAATTGGTTAATATGATAAATTACATTGATTTATTTCTACTGGTAAACCAATCTTGTATTTCTGGGATTAAAGCTACTTGGGTACGAGACATTTTTTTTTCTTTACATACTGCTAAACTCCATTAGCTGAAAGTTTGGTAAGGATTTTTGCAACTAGATTTATGAGAAATATTGTTCTATATTTTCTTTTTCTTGTAGTGACTTTTCCTGATTTTGGAAACACGGGAAGTGGGGATTTTTTAGCACAAGGTCTTCATTAATACCCTTAGGATGTAAGAGCTTGTCTCTTTTCATTTAAATGCCAACATAAAAGCAACGCATAGTAAACAAGTGTACAAAAAGAATGCAATAACCTTCCAAATATATCAATTTGCATAACAAAGTTTGTTTAATGTTTTACATCAATTCAATGTGAAATAAAATGTAACAGTTAAGGTTCATATGTAATTGGCAGAATACAAGTGCTAGATCAGAGGACTTGGACTACTTCTTTTGTTTGGGTTTTCCTCAGTCCTCTTTCCTTGTGTTTACCTGGTGTCTTCTCTATTTCCTTTATCATTCACTACCTTATGGATATGGTCACTCTTGTGTGCTAATTAAAAAAATCATTATGTAATTCTAAATTTAAAAGACTATGTTATATTTTCTATGCAATAGAAAAATTAATGAGAAAAAAATGAAGAAAGCCAAATATGTAAACAATTAATAGTACACCCATTGGTTGCCATCACATTCAGTTAACTGTGAACTTTAAATATAGTTATGCCAAATTTATACTACTGAATGTGGACTGGAATGGAATACAGAAACATGAAAGGAGCTACTGAGGTTCATTGTTTATGTCATAGGTAATATTATCTATATTTACTTTATTATCATTATAACTTTGCCCAATAAATGTATATTAGAAAAAATTGAAAAGTATATATACTTTACAAGTTACTTTATTCTCAATCTAGTTCATTGTTCTCATGGCAGTTTTGTTTGTTTAAATATTGCTTTTTTAAAATATCAGTATTATGGTTAAATATTCCTAACCCTTCTTCCATATTACAAGACAATTACATTTACAGGAGTCAACAGTATGCTTTGAATTCATGGAACAATTAAGCACTAACATTTGATTGGGTAGATAAAATAAGCTTTGTTTTCCACAAAAGGAAATTAGTGCAATCAGGGTAAATGGCGAAATCACCTAAGACCAAAATCGCTACCAGGCAGGTGCACACTGAAGATGAGAAAGTATAAGTGAGGAAGGGTTCCTTCAAAGCTTTTGGAAGCCTAAATATTCTGTTCTGTGCCCACTTTTATATACATAAAAGGATTTAAACATGTATCTCTTTGTGTCTGAATATACAAAGGATTCCAATTTTGAATTAGTAGTGTCTCATTAAACTCAGTTATACAGCATATAGCAAATTCATAAAAACCATTGCCTTTCAGGATACTCAGAAATCAACATCTCTGTTATCCTCAACTCCCTAGAGGAACTACAGCCATGTCTAAAAACATTCCTTAATTTCACATGGTATGAAACTAAATCAAGGATCAGTTCTCCAGTTTTCACTGGGAGTCATTAACCAGTCTTTAGACTATAGCACATCCTGAAATATGTTTTCTCAGATTTATCCAAGATATTAACAACATTAATACCTTCAGTTCTGTTCCTTACTTCAATGCCCAGATTTCACATTCTGAAGGTTTGTCCACTCAGAAACTACTTGATCATAATTTACTTTCTCAATTTCATTAAAGACAAATAGAACTAAAAGTCAGAGTTTTAAATAAGCTGTGATAACTAGTTAACTTACAACATGCAAAGACTTCCAGGAAAAAAACAAATGAATGTCAGGTTTCACTTGAGTAGAGCAGCCTCAGCTTATGAAAATGTTGAGATTTGCATTTGGCTTTTCAAGCAACTAACCATAAGACAAGGGCTACCATTTTTGCTTTTGCTTCACCTAGGGATGCAAGTATCCAAGATTAGAGACTTCTACATCAATTCATATGAAGGATTATTTAGAAAAAATATTTTAATCAATAAGTTTCAAAATGTTCTTAGAGCATTGTCAGTGAGATAGAAAGTCTGGGTGAGTCGAAGCTGAAGTATGTAAATCTGCATAATCAAGGAGCTTTGAATAATTATAGCAGAGCTGGATTACAGTAAAATATTTTTCTTTATATATTTCTATCTTCCTGTGTGTCATGCTTCCGGACAATGTTTTGAATAAGAATATATAAAACAAAGAAAAACCATTGCATGAAATATAAATGTAATTAATTCATGTAAGAAAAACTACATGCCACTTTACAAGTGAAAAAAAGACTAATCCGAGGATTCATATAAAGTTATGCTTATCTCAAAAGAAACTCAAAAGACATATTTGTATGAGATAGGATTAGTGAATAACATATTCCACAGTCGGTTAATTAAATTGACATTATCAGGTTGGGAATGTGGAAAAGCAACATTTGAACCTATTTCAGTCTCATTTACTATAGTGAAAAGAATGTTCTGAACAGTTAAGGATTTTGATTAGAGGAGCTATGAGGATTTGAGAGATGTTTTTTAGTAACAATGTTTTTAATTAATTAGTGAGAAGTATAGAGGTCAAGAAGAAAAGAGTCATACATGATTAAGCCCTTGTCTGTCTCGTCCTGAAAACCAAGAAGTGAAAAGCATTAGGAGTCACATAGATAAAAAAGGGAGGATTTCTGGAAGTGTATACAGAAAATATGGAAAGATTTAAGATCCTGCCAAGGTTGCCTGGAAACAGACAATATTGAAGCCACGGTGTCAGTGTCAGTGAAAATGTACAGAAAAAAAGAAGGTATCTGTTGAAATGTTAAAAGTGCTACCTCAAATGACCTCAAACTAGTTTTTATTTATTCATTTTTTGCATAGTTCTAAGTATAAAGTAGGTTCTGATATTTTCATATCTTGTCATTAGGGTTTGTGTATATATTTTAATCAATTCTATCACTTGTCTCTTCAGTCAAATGGACATTATATTAGATAAGGTAATTATGAAAGAACTGAAATTCTTCTTTGAAAATTACATTCATTAGTGCTTTTTAATCATTGAAAAGTATGTTTTCGATGTTAATGACATTTCTGTGTAAAACTTATATTTGCAAATCAGGATGCAAAATCATCAAAAGGAAACAATGGACAAAGAGTATAAAAATCTAAAGCCTATATTTGCAAGTCAGGTTGCAAAAGACTCAAAAGGAAACAATAGATAAACAATGTAAAAGACTTGCTAAAATTGAACTCATGGTTGTTTCTAAGATGTTATTAAGTTATGTCAAGAAAAGAACAAAAATCAAATCTAATTAAATCAGCAAAGCTTTCTTGAGTGTTTATCATGTACTAGGCACTGTACTAAGCACTAATAATTCATACAGGAATAAGTCATGTCAAGGCTAACATTCTGTGAAAAGTGTTACTCAACAAATTTGCTGTTTAGGTACCCAGATTAGCATCTGCATTGGCAAGGTTGGGTCTAGAGATCCAACTTCAATAATACCCAGAGTGTACCCACCTCCTCACCCAATTAAACTATATTGAATACCTATATGACCTGAAAGACATTGCTGGCACATATCGTAAGTCACTTTCTTGTAACCAAATAAAGGAAATATTATTTTCCTCAATGTTTAAAAATATATGACTGCAAAGATTAATAATTTTAAATAACTCGCCCATGTAATCTATCTATCTATCTATCTATCTATCTATCTATCTATCTATCTAATCTATCTATCTCTAAGCTGTAGGGGCCAGGGTTCCCCTTGACCCTTTAAAGGTTCACAGAAAAATCACTGACAAGATGCACATTGATTGGAGAAAAGGCACACAAATTTATTTAACGTGTATACATGGGATTCTTCAGAATAAAGACCCAAAGATAAAATGGAAATTGTCCATTTTTATCCTTAGGTTCAAAAAAGTATGGATAGCTGTGCAGAAATATGGTTGAACCAAAATTGTATGACCTATTGCTAATAGACTGAATGAGGAAACCCTGAAAGACCTGTCTGTCTAGATTCTTCTTGGCCTCTCTGAGCATGTGTTCCTTCTTTATGGGTGTGGGGCAGGGCCCTGTCAAGAACAGGGATCTTATGACCTACAGTCAAACAAACTAGATCATTCGAGTACAGGTGTCTTTTTCATAGAGCGACTTTTGTTCTTTTGGGTAGATGCCCAGTAATGGGATTGCTGGATCAAATGGTAGTTTTACTTGTATCTCTTTAAGGTATCTCCATATTGCTTTCCATAGAGGTTGTACTAATTTGCATCCCACCAGCAGTGTATGAGTGTTCCTATTTCTCTGCATCCATGCCAACATTTATTGTTTTGGGACTTTTTGATAAAGGCCAGTCTCACTGGAGATAAGTGATATCTCATTGTGGTTTTGATTTGCATTTCCCTGATGATT
>CAUYSK010087300.1:0-40897 GCA_963575035.1 Avahi laniger | reverse complement strand
GCAGTCTTAAAAGAGTAAATCATTTTACCGTATTTTACAGCTGAGAAAACAGAGGTCAGGAAGGCAAATAATTTGTCCAAGGTCACGCTGCTAGTAGGTGGTGGACCAGGATTCAGAGCCTTGTCTGCCCAATTCCAAGACTGTATGCAGTTTACCTATGAGCACCAGGTAGAAGCTTTCGCTGTGTCTGGCTTTCCATGTTTAACTTTTGCAAGGAATTGCTATTATGCAGCTCTTCAAGTTAAATGCCTGGTATTGGATGGGTGATCTGATGAGCAGAGCAGTTGCATACTGTGCAGAGGGAGAGGCAGTGTCATGGCAAAATGGGATCAGAACTGTCTGACCAAGGCCAGCATGGTTAGTCTGGTGGATGACATTTACTTGGGAAATAGCGTTACGTAGCAAAGGGACAAGCTGGTGCAGAAAGAGCCATGTGATTAGGGGAGGTAACCACTTTCTAATCTGTGACCCTGTGCAAATTACTTGATTTCTTGGAGCCCTAGTTTCCCCATCTGTAAAACTGAGGACCTTTGCCTTTGTAGGGTTGCTGTTTTAGATATAAGCACAGTGTCTAACACATAATAGGTGCTTAATAAACATTACCTGCTATTTTTGTAGAATGCTCTGGGACAGATGAGTGCATATTGGCATAACTTTCCAAACATAAAGTACATAATAATAATTTAATACATAAATCATGTAGTTTCATTAAGGTAATTTTATATTATTAGAATGATTTTAGTTTTCCAACCCTGGAAATATTGAAGGAGAAATTCATTCTTTAGGAAGCTTCTTTCATTAACATAATGTCCAAAATTAGCAACAGCTCTGATTGATTTTTATTATGCTATTCGAGATACAGCACCTGAAGCTTAAATTAACAAATGAAGCTTCCATAAACAGTTTTATGACTGCACATCTTAAAACACGTCTGGACACTCAGCAGCCTCTCTCCACAAGCACAAGATATCTTACTCTGAATTGGTAAGCTGTAAATTTCCATAATTTTTCACATTTCCATAATTTTTCACCAATCAGCCCCTGCTGCTATTTTAAGGATTTTAAAAGGTGTTCTGGCATATTATTGATGTTCTTCCTTGGTATGATAAAGGGCATGAATATGTGAGATTACTCTTTTTGATCTTTCTTTTAGCTGTAAATCTTACACATGGGGTCACTGTTGGTTCGAGCTCCTATGGAGAAATTGTAATGAAGAGGAGAAGGGGCAGTTTTCATTCTCATCATTTTTCCTTATTCTTCCCTCTTCTATATTTATACCACTTGTGCTCTGCTTTTCCTCCACTAGATGGCGCTCCACATAGCTAGGTTACCCTCTTTGTCCACACTGATAGCTACTTCTGAACTGAAACGAGTTGATCAGCAAACTTGCGTTGCATTGCTTTTGGTGTTCATGCACTGATATTACTTTTTCATATTTCTAATATCTTAAGAAGCATACTTTCTAATCAGTATTTTCATAAAACCAAAACTTGTTTTTGTTTTGTAGCCACCATTTCTTGAGTGCCTCAGCTGTGCCCCATACTGTTGCTAGATTCGTTTTCACACGTTTCTTCATTTAATCCTGGCACTGCCATGTGAATTTAGTTTTGCTGTTCTTGTTCTACAGGTAAAGAAATGGAGGTTAGAGGGATTTATAACTTGTTCCGGGTCATGCAGCTAACTTACAGAGATCATTGTGCCATACAGAAAAAATATTCTGAAAGTATTGAAAGCTTTCTCAAAGAAAGTGTTAGGTTAGTCTGATTTAGGGCTACTGGCCATTATAATCTGTTATTTTGGGGGAGGCGGTTATAGTCCTCATAGTTAATTTTCATTGGAGTATATAACTCAAACTCTTTGATTTGCATAAGGAAGCAAACAGTAGTAACAAAGGTTTGTCAGCTGGTGTGGAAATTCCTGCTTCCTCTTGCCTTCTGTTGTCTATTGACTTGAGTGGGCTGGGGGACTTTTGATCAGTACCAGGTACAAGACATGGGAAGAATTTTGGACAAAGCCATGATTCCATTTTAAATAATTTTTAGCAGGGCTGACTACTGTATGAGAGTCCTCAGGACTTTAAAAATTTATACTGTTGAGGTTTCTTCCATTTTATTCATACATTCAACAAACATTTGTTGAACTACTAAATTGCAGTGTGTGTTCTGGGCTGTGACTTTACCTCTCTAGGCCTTGAATCCCTCATTGATCTGCACATGGCAGTGATGCCGCCCCTGTGGTCATCATTAACGTGAAATGACAGCGATTTCATATTTGTTCAGTTTTACTACAAATTTTTAAATTGAGAATATAATTATTGTATGTGAGATTATTACACATTTATATATTTCTGTTCCTTGTGTGTTATATTTTATAACTGAATTCTATACCTCAGCTCTTGGTTATCTGTCAGTGCAGTGGATTATCTGCCCCTGCACTGGTAGATGATTGTTTTTAAAGGCTGATTTCTCCTACCACCTGTGCCTCTTCTGTCCTTGCTTGCAGTTTGTGTGTGCTAAGAAAATACTAACAGACGTAAAACGCTTTGAAAAATCTCTCTCACCTTTGTTTGCCTACCGTGTATACACCACAGTTAATTGAAAATGATACCGAAATCAGACTGTGTGGTAAAAAAGAGTAGTTAAGAACTTAGTCTTAGACAAACTTGGGTTCGTATCTCAGCTCTGCCACTTCTTTGTATTGTGACCTTGTGTACGTTAAACCCTCTCAGCCTCAGCTCCATGTCTGGAAAATGTTAATTGAAAAAAAAAAATAAGCTAAATCCCCTTTGGAGTTTTTATGAGGTTTAAAGGAGGTATGTGTGAAGAATTATTTAGTGTCATGCCTGGCATGTAATACATACAGGGTAAATAGTTGCTGCTGCCATTGTCTTCATCATTATATTATCACCATATTTTATCTAATAATTTGTAATCCAGTGGGGGAGATAAACATGTAAACAGAACAATTTTAAGAATATGTTATATGCTGTGGTAGAAGAATGCATGGAGGTTTGGGGGGCTTGGAGAATGACATCTCGCTTATCTCAGGACCAGGATTGGCTTTCTCGAGGAGTCTTGTTCAAAGAGGTATTAGCCAGATACAGACATCATTGCAAGGAAGGGGAAACAACTTGGGCAATGATACATAACTTGTTTGACTCCTCCAGATTATTAATTCCATATCCTGTATGTTTCCATAACATTTTGATATTCCTACTTGCCAGACAAACTTGGGTTCCGACAAGTATTGTGGTTTTTTGTTTATCTGCCTCCTCTCTTCCTCCATCCTGCCATTGTTAAGACCTTTATTTCTTCTTCTTGGCATTAAAAAATTTATTTGGAAACAATTTTAAACTTACAGAAGAGTTAAAAGAATAGTGCTATGAACTCCTGTATACCTGTTTGCCTGGATTCACCAATTAAAATTTTGTCACATTTGCTTTGTTATTCTAAGTATATGTGTATTTTCATGAGTCATTGGAGACTAAGGTCTGTGTATTATGACTCTTTACCCTTAAACACTTAAGTACCTCTGCACGTATTTCCTAAAAATAAGGGCCTTTTCTTTTATAACAGCAGTGCAATGATCAGAATTAGGAAGTTTAACAACGATACAGTACTGTTATCTACAGTTCATATGCTAATTTCGCTTGTTCCAATTTTGTCTTTTATAGGATCCAATTCAAGATCACACATTGTATTTAGTTGTCAAGTCTCTTTAGTATTTAGTTTGTAATAGCTCCTCCGTTTCCCTTTGCCTTTCATGATAGGTGTTTCGGAAAGCTATTATAGGCCAGGTTTTTGTATAATGTCCCTCAGTTTAGGTTGTCTGATGTTTCCTTAAAATTAGATTCATGTTATGTACTCTTTTGGCAGGAATGCCACTGAGGTAGTGATGTGTCTTTCTTAGTCTGTCATACCAGGGGCACATAATGTCAATGTCACTTTATTCCATTTTGGTGATGTTAAGTTTGATCACTTAGTTAAGTTGGTTCCAGTTTTCTTCACTGTAAAAAGAGAGAAAGTAATTTTTCCTTTTGTAATTAATTGATATTTTTGTGGAGAGATACTTTGAGACTATGTAAATAATCCTGTTTTTCATTAAACTCTCACAAATTTTGGCATCCATTAATGTTTCTTACCTGAATTATTACTATGATGGTTGTAAATTGGTAATTTTCTAACTCAGTCATTCCATCTACACTTACTGGCTGGTAGTCTACTGAAAAGGGACTTCCCCTCACCTCCACTTCCTATCCCTCTCCCCCTTCTCTCTTTCTATCTTTTCTGTCTTACCCATGTTATTAATATAAATTCATGGATTTTTCTTTAATTCAATGGGCTATAATCCTTTACTGTCACAATATAAATTGAAGCTCAACTTGTCCCAGGTTTGGCTTGGTGGTCCTTTGCCCTGGCTCCTGCATCCTTTTGACAGGATCATCTCATATGTTTTTTGAGGTTTTTTTTTTTCTTTCTTTCTAATAGGCTCATCTTGTACTTGCTGTGCCGTATTGCTGGAATCAGCCATTTCTTCTAAGGTGCCCTGGTTTCTTTTAGTGTGGAATGCTATTTAGAAACCAAGATCTGGGTTGCTGTGTGTCATTGCTTATAGGCCCTTTCCTCAGACAGCTGGGCAATACATAATTATCTGTGGCTGTATCTTCATTGTCTATTTGAAATGGTAAGCCTAGGACCAGCAAACTTCTTCTGTAAAAGCCAAAGAAGAAATAATAGCTGAGATGTGTATTCTGCTCAACCTCTGCTGTTGTAGCAGACAAGCAGCCATAGATGGGATTCAAATGAATGAGAATGGTTGTGTTCCAATAAAACTTTATAAAAACAGGCAATGTGTTGGATTTGGCCATGGGCTGTAATCTGTCTACCCCTCCCTGCTCTCAGTTTAGCGACTAGGGACCAGGCTTTATTACCAATATGGTAAAAAAAATTTCTTTTTTTTTTTTTGCCAATGCTATCCACTTTAGGGGCAGAATAGGGGCACTAAAAGTTATTTTATGAATGAATTAATGATAATTGTGGGCTGACTGGGCATGGTGGCTCACACCTGTTATCTCAGCATTTTTGGAGGCTGAGGCAGGAGGATTGCTTGAGGTCAAGAGTTTGAGACCAGCCTGAGCAACATAGCAAAATTCTGTCTCTACGAAAAATAAAAATCAGCTGGGCGTGATGGTTTGTGCCTGTAGTCTCAGCTACTCAGGAGGCTGAGGTAGGAGAATCACTTGAGCCCAGGAGTTGGAGGTTACAGTGAGCTATGATGATCATGCCACTGCACTCCAATCTCTGTGACAGAGTGAGAGACCCTGTCTCAAAAAAGAAACTATGGTAATTGTGGGCTGTTTCTATTGCAGACCATTCATTTCTCTCATATGAATCTTTTGGACATCAGTGTCTTATGACTTATCAATTTGTTGTGTATCGGGGGTTTGCGACATCTCCAATAAAGATAGGGTCCCCTGGCAGACTGTGTTGCAAGAAATGAATGAAACAAAGACATAGAAACAGAAATAATATTTAAAAAAGCAGGGAATTCAGGGGACCACCAGCACTCTGGTGTCAAGGTGACGACGACTGAAGCCCAGCTCTTGCTTTTTATTCTGTTTGCCATGCTGCAAAATACAATGATCTTATGTGAAAAAATCACGGTATACAATGATCAAAGGTCTTGGGGCTCCCTCCAAAATCGCAGGGTGTCCTAGCTAATTTCCTTCTCCTTTCTAGAAGTGAAAAACACATAATTCTTCAGTAGGTACAATCCTTTTGATCAAGGTAAACTGACTTAATTTTATCCCAAGCTCAAGCTATATACATGGATATCAATCTCTAACTTCAGTAGCTGTGACCCATTTGATCGAGGAACAAAGAAACTACATGCCTTCCATTGGGAGACTGGTTTTATATTAACTGAGGCATTGTTGAGAGAAAGGGAAAGAAGGAACTTGGCCCACTGTTCAAACAATGGAAACCTTAAGACCTTTCTCCCGGGCTGACATATGACAATCTACCTCTACAGCCATGAGAAGTTTTCATGTCAGGCCGCGTTTTCATGCATGAGACCCCTTAGGCTCTGAGGTTAGAGCATGCTTTGCTGTACTCTCAGATTGCTGATATATGTCCCCCAACTAGGCAGTTAACATCTGCCCTTATTTCAGGCTTCTTCTCAGGCAATTCCTTCACCTCCTCTCCTCTCACAGCCTCAGACATAGCATCATTAAGTCCCAGTGGTCTTAATCCCATCCCAAAGTTAATCCCATTCCAACTTAATCCCAAAGTTGTGCTCTTTGTTTGTAAGATGAGTCTTTCAAAAACATAATATGCAAAGTAATACTGAGAAAAATAATTTTATATACTTGTGAGGATATTTTTCTTGTCATGATAGTTACCTTTTTCTTAATAAGAGCATATCTTAAGGCAGAGCCATACCTGCAGGCAGTAGCACGTGGCCCCTGCTGTGATCTAGCATTACTCGCATTCCACATAGTCTCAGCTGAAATGCAAGGCTACAGCACCAATCAATTAGCTGAAAAATTTCAAAATTATACTCCTTTTATTATCTCAGAATAGATTTGTTTTCTTCACAGTTTCTTAATGTAATTTATTGCTCTAATTTATTCAAAAAAGGACTTTATTACAGTAGTGACAAATGGATTTTATCAGGGAGTGATCCCATTCTCAGAGAAAAGTGTGTCATTAGGAAAGACCACCTATTGTTGATGCACAGTGACTGCCATCAGGGTGATGTTTGACACTGGAAAAGAAGCCAAGCAGCAGAGTACATCACAGCCAGTATCAATAGCTTGCACATGAAGATGCAAATTCAGTCAATTTAAAATGTCTCTACTGGCTCTAAAATAAATCAGGCTTTTAATTATTGCTTACATTTTTTTTAAATTACAAAAGTTCAACAGTCAGTTTTAAACTTGGTGAGCTGTTTTTCTGTTTTTCTGCAGACTATCTTGTGTTTATTAGAAGCAGCGTGAAATTTTGGCCAGTCTTTTCTCTTGAATCAAAGGAGTGATTTTAAAGTTCCAGGTCACAAAACAATTTCTGGTTCTGTGGAGTGTCCTGGTGTGGTAATGAAGGGAAAACTGAGCAGGCTTCCTGCCCCTACTTGGCTTTTATCTTCTAGGTCTGGAGGTTCCTTATATGATTTTGATTTGTTTAATAAGTTTCACTGTTTTATGTTTTGCTGTTGTTTTCATATGAAATGTACCAAGGAAATTATTCTTTAGTATTTGTCTCTTTCAGAAACCCCGTGGATAAAGGAATTTCTCCTTTTTGACAGATTGGCCATCAGTTGGTATACCATCAATTCAGAACAAATAGGAAGCAATAATTCCCTGCCCTGTATTTACACAGTTTACAATAACTTCGAAGAATAAGCGGACAAGAATAAAAAGTCATGTAACTTAATAGCCATTGATTGTATTCTGGATTGTATTTTTCTAGTTCTTTTTTTTCTCCCTCAGTCAGGATTTTGCTCATTAAATAGTAAATAAGTGTGTTACCTTTGGTAATAATAAGCTCCAAGAGCTTCACTTTCTTCATCTATGAAATTGTCATGAGAGAACCTGTAAAGTGCCTGGCATATTGTTAGGCACTCAAAAGTTAGTCACCTCTTTTTCCAAAGTTTATTTGGCTAGCAGGACACTTTTCCTTGGTTTCCTCCTTCATGGAGCCCAGCACAGAATACTCGGCACAGAGTTAATCCCCATTATGTACTTCTTGAAATATTTACTTAGAGGAACACGTGTGCATTCTTGGCTCACCTGTCTTTGATAGAACACCATATTATTTCCAATAAAGGATTCATAGCAGAAAGTAGTTTTTTAGGTTTGGAGAGTGAGCATTAAGGCAAGAGAGTAGCATAATCTACTATTCAGACTAAAGACTTTTTTAGACTGTTACAGGAAATCACTGTTTAGACTTCTGGTGGAAACACCTTTAAGAGGAGACTAATAGGGTGTATATTTTTCCACAGTCTTTCCTCCTGGACTAGAGGAGTGTTCGGTTCTTATTCCTCCATTAGTCAGTAATGATCACGTGCTTAGGCTGGGCTAAGTGCTGGGACTCAGAGTTGGGTAATACTTTATCCCTGCTTAAAGAGTTTTCAGCTCAGTGGGGAAGCAGCCAAATTAAAAGACATTTATATTGTAGGGTGGTAAGTGGTGTAATAAAGACAAGCACACTGAACTATGGCACTGCATAGGAGCGGTATGTTATCCTGATTGGGAGAGGGAACAGGGACGTATGTGTGACTCCTGATGTAGTAGTGGAAACATCCTGGGCTCCAGAGTATGACATAACTGTGATGTAAGTTAACGTCTCAGAGTCTCTTTGCTCAGTATTAAAACCATGTCATCTCTGAAGACTGCAGGGCTCTTTGTCTGGCGTATAGTACGCATCAGATGAGTTCCTGTTCTTTTCTCTCTCTCTCTATTCCCGGAACCTAGTTCAGTGCCTGCCTCTGTGCAGCCAACATTGCATTTATCACACTTAGAGCATAATGATTTGTTGGGAGTTGTTTCTCCCATGAGAATCCAAGTGCCTTACAGGTAGGGAATCTGATTTGGGATGTTCGATTCCTTTTCTGCTGCTCAGCACAGTGTCTGGGAGATAGTGGGCTCTCAGTAAATGTTCGTAGAGTGAATAGCAATTGGTCTCAGCTTTTTCATTATGGATCAGGGCAATGAATTCACTCTCTCAGGATACTTTGGTGAAGGAAGATTGAAAAAGAGTGTTTTTCCTTTATTTGAGTTTTCAGCTACTGATTTTGAGGCGAGATCTGCTGTTTTTCAGTCAAGTGTGCCAGGTGATCCTTGTTATGGCAACTAGCCTTGGGTCTAGGACTTATAACTTGTGGTGGGGGACCACTCTGCCACTTAAAGGTTATTGGACCTGGGCACATACTTTCACCTCTCTAAACTCTAGTGTCTTAGTTTGTCAAGCGGGCATGGTACTACCTCCCTGACTTACTTTGATGATTCAGTGACATACATCAAGAATGTGTATCTCTAGACTCCAGGCTCCTGAGAGCTCGGGCTTTTATTCCCTGCTGAACCTCCAGGGCTCAGTACCATGCCTGATATACAGTAGACACTCAGTATTTGTTGAATGAGTGATGTATGTGAAAACACTTCCTGGTGGTCTATTTGGAATGTAAGGGAAAGCAGGAATGTGTTGGGCTGTGGGGTAAGAGGCATAGGCAGGGACTAGAACATGAAGGGCCTTACAAATGGCTAATGAGTATGAATGTATTTCAAGGTTCTGGAACACAGTTGAAGAATGGACTGCAGGAGAATGTCATGGTCAGCTCTGTGTTTTAGAAAGATCATTTGGGTTGCTGAACAATGCTGGTTGAAATGTTTTTGAATTATGTGAGTTCAGAATTACATGTGGTCTTTCTGGACTTAAATTTTCACTAAAAAGACACTGCCTATATTTGAAGCCCTGGTTGAGGATGAGATCATCCAGGGAGGTGTGTGGGATCTACAGAGAAAAGGACAAAGGAAGAATCCTTGTGGCCCTGTCCGCATTGAAGTGTTGGGCAAAGGAAAAGAAACCCTCAGTTCTTTCCTTTTTTTACTGAAGATGACTAACTTCAGAAAGAGTGTGGAATCCTGTCAGTGTAAATTAAAAATGTTTATTTGAAAACCTTTTTTTTTAGTGATACATTTCTTTTCAAGTAGGAATCTTAAAATTTGTTACTGCTGCAAGCAGTGCTTACCTGTATGCTTGAACCCTAAGCTGATACGAATTTGGAAGAGAGCACTGGAGTACAGAGAGCTTAGGCAGTGTGGTGGAATGGTCAGTTTGTTGCAGGCTCCTCTGTCGGGAATGCTTAATGGCTGCTCGTAGCTTCTCTTCATCAGTGACCACACGTTTTCCAAATTGACTTTGAGTGGGTTCACACTTTCCCAGTAGACTTTAAATTTAAACGATGTAGCTTTGTGGCTTCCAATCCTCACCAGCATATGCATGTTGAAATTCCTGCCTTTCTTCAGAGTATTTTCAGTTAGCCTTGCTACATCATCAGATAGTGCTAGGGCCCAGGCCTTCACATTCTTGAATGTGAATCCTGTTGCCTAATGAGTGCCTCTGTCATGCTTCCGGGGTGCCTTGAGGCTGTATGTAGAGTGCAGAAACAACATTCTAGGCAGGTATACACTTTTTATTATTAACGAACCTCAGCCATGAACCTTTGACCTCTGAATTGCATCAGATTTTTTTCTCTAGCTCCTTTCATTAGGACTTTGGGTAAGAGCAGGTCCACTTGTCTGCTTCATCCTGCTTTTCTCTTGGATTGCACCCTAGTTCTTTTTTATTTTCTTGAGTGGGGGGTAGGAGCTCATCCAAAATGGGAAGAGCTCGGGGGCTTTTTTATTGTAAAAGTTACATGATAAAATTGGGCCAAAAAAGGAGACGTCCAGGAGAAAAGCCCAGAAAACACCTCCTGTCCCCTAATTAGAAGACAGCTTTTTAGCTTTTTGCCTAACCCCCCATGGAAGCTCCACCCTCTGGTGCTCTGGCCCAGTTTGGTGTTCCAGAGGAGTCCATCAGAATGCCATGTTCTTTCTCCCTGGTGGCGACGTTACAGTTCTGGGGGAGCAGCAGAGGGACCCTGGTTATCCTCTAGAGACTTGCGTGTGTCACTGACATTTCTCCAGGTCCTTTGCCTGCAGACCATGCTCTGTCAATTCGTAGTTCACTGTCTCATTTAATTCACTTTAAAGTTGTCAATTTATACTGGAGTAACCTTTAAAGGACCCCTTTCCAGAATAATTTTGCCATCAGTTTGAAAAATAGCACTAATAAACCTTTCTAAGTACCTTGATTTGGATTTCTTGTTTTGAGGGAAAATACTAGTCTCAGCTGATATCACATATTCATAAAGGAAATAGTATTTCTTCTGATTAAACAAAATCACAATATTCAGAATAGATTTCAGACCACAAACTTGGCCTTGAAACCTAACGTATGCCACACGCATGGAGGGAGCTATGTGCCCAAGGGAAGCATGCAGTATGTCTTGCGCAGTTGCTTATAATTCAGACTTGGGTTGGCTGCTCCTCATAAACTTAGGTACTTCTGTGCTGTGTGTTACATCTTAATTATTTTATTTAACATCATTGGTGTAAAATGTTAATGAGTCAGTTTGTATTGTTTCATATCCTCTAAGTTTTTTTTATGACAAGGCCCTGGAATCAAGCACTATTAAGAAGATCACTCATTCAATTTAATTCAATAAGAAGTGCTTTTTTAAAGATATTTCATTTTAAAATGAGATGCATCTCTGTAAAGAAAACAAACTAAAATTTGCTTTTTCTATTTTCAATTTTCAGATTCAGATGTTTTTTGAGACCTATTTAAAAGAAAACTGAAAAACTGAAAGGGGGGATGTATTAGTTTTCTATGGCTGCTATAAACAAATTGCCACAAATTTAGTGGCTTTATTATCATATAGTCCTGGAGATTAGAAGTCTGAGATGTTTCCCACTGGGCTACATCCATCATGATACAGGCACTGCTGCATTCCTTTCTGGAGGCTCTATGGGAGAATCTATTCCTGAACTTTTCCAGTTTCTGGAGGGCGCCCATATTCCTGGGCTTGTGGCCCCTTCTTCCATCTTCAAAGCCAGCAGCATCAGGCTGAGTCTTTTTCACTCTGCCATCTCTCTGCTTTTCTCTGTTCTACCTTTCTCTTCCATTTGTAAGATCTTTTGTGATTATGTTGGGTTTACCTGGGTAATCTTAGATAATCTCTCCATTTTAAGGCCAGCTGACTAGCAACCTTAGTTCCATCGGCAACTTTAATTCTCCATTGTCATGCAATTTAGCATTTACAGGTCCTGGAGATTAGGATGTGGATGTCTTTGGGGGGGCCATTATTCTGCCTATCATAGAGGAATGGGGATGTAACAAAAAACTGATGTTTATCAAATGCTTAGTATATCTTCAGCTTGGTTTTAGGGATTTTCATGCATTATATATCAGATTACATATCAGGGGTCCTAGGGAAGTTAAATGACTCGTCAGTGTCACATAATTATTAATAATAATGAGCTATTATTTGTTGAGTTCTTGCTAAGCATCAGACATTGTGTCAGGAGAGTCACAGTCCATATTTTTTCCAGTCCTCGGTACAGCCCTTTGAAATGAATGTCGTAAATTCTGTTTTACAGGTGAGAAAACTTCTCATGGAAGTTGTAACTGACCCAATGTCACATAGCTAGCTGATAACTGAATTCTTTGGACATCATCATTCTGATTCTCAAATGTATACTCTTTCTGTTAAATTACAGTGGATGTCAGGGCTTTAGGAAATTGATTTTTCTTGCCTCCCACATCACAATGAAGTCTTATCTGGATAATATTTAGCATGCCTATAAGGATATTTGTGAAGGGTTATTTGGTATCACATGGCAAAATGATCAGGTAGTTAATCAATTAACTTGACACCTTTTCTCCTTTTTTCTTTCCCTCTACCATCCCACTTTTTATCTGTCAATAGACTATACCAACCCTAGTAAATATTGTGCTGCTCTTCAATTACAGCATTTGTTTTTACTCAAAACAGTGTTTCCTAATCCTAATATACTGCAATACATGACATGGAAATCAGTGTCCTTGACTTTGAAGAAAATCTATAAAATGTCGAAAGTTAAGGGGTTTTCTATCAAACCAACTGTGTATTTCTTTCTTGTTATTTGTGTGGCATCATAGTGTACAATTATGTAATCTCTAGGGCCCTTGCACTTGTTTTTCCCTCTGCCTGTGCCAGATGGGTGGTATCATCTGATGTTCATAATGGCCCCTTTTAGGTAAAACCACTATTACATTGAGTAGATGGGGAAACTGAACATCAGAAAGGCTAAATGACTTTCTCAAGGTCACATGTACATGGTATAGCCAAAACTTCAATTTGTGTTCATTTGATTTCAAAAGTCTGTAGCTCATGGCCTCGGAAAATTCACACATTAATTGGGTAAATAAGATATATAATTAGAATAAATGTAAAAAGGTAAATGACATTTAAAGACGGCAGTAGAGGAAATGTTGAAAGACAGTAAGTATTTGCCAGGTGAATTATACCAGCAGTTGATATAGTAGAAGTTTAGGACAGAAACATCATTTTAGGCTATTGTAGTTAGTGATGGCTTATGAAGGAGAAGAGATTATTATCTAATTTCCGTATAATTTGTTTTGGGATGTTTCATAATCAGAATATGTAATAATGACAGTGGTAGCTACCATTCATTGCACATACAATTTCAGGAGCTATTAATATTAACATTTTTTAGATCTTTTCATATATCATTTAATCTTTGTACCAATCTTATACACATAGGTATTAATACCCCATTTTATACATAATAAAATTGATCCTGAGAAGCTAAACCTTAGTGTTTAATGTGTAGTAGGACAAGATTAAAAGCAAGCTCCGTTTTGACTTTAAAACCTATGCTTTTTCTTTGCAGTGATGTAGAAGGTGTATCTTATTTGCAGATTTTTGCTTCAGCCTTGCGTATTCATTCAACATGATCACTTGAAATAATTTCATAAAATACGGGGAAATACAGAGA
This sequence comes from Avahi laniger, assembly GCA_963575035.1. Taxonomy (NCBI): domain Eukaryota; kingdom Metazoa; phylum Chordata; class Mammalia; order Primates; family Indriidae; genus Avahi; species Avahi laniger. The sequence continues at coordinate 27,297 of CAUYSK010087300.1, read as the reverse complement.
AAGAATCTAAAAGTGACTGATGTAGTAATTAAACAAAGAATGCTCAAAGAACACAAGTTTTTATATTTAAAAGTAGAGCTAAAATGTGCTTGACTTGTCTTGCCCCTGCTGAGCTCAGTGACATGGAACAAACTAGGACTTGATTCAACAATTTGTTTCAGTTAATGACTGTAGTGGGTTGAATTATGCCCCCCCCCAAAATGTCCATATCCTAATCCCTACAACTTGCAAATGTTACCTTATATCGCAGAAGGGACTTTGTAGGTATGAAGAAAAATCTTGAGATTGAGAGATTATCCTGGATCATCTGGGTGGGCCCAGTGTTATCACACTGATCCTTGTAAGAGAGATGGGCAGGAGGAATCAGAGCTAGACAAAAGGCAATGTGACAGCGGAAGCAGAGGTTGAAATGATGTGGCTACAAGCCATCGAATGCTACTGCCTTACATTCCCATTTTAGATTTCTGGCCTCCAGATAATGAATGCATTTGTGTTGTTGTGTTAAGCCACTACGTTTGTTACAGCGTCCTTAAATAATTATAAACTGTTTAATAATAATAGTTGAATACTTCAGTGCCCCACTTTAATAATGTATACAGCAACTAGGTAGAAGATTAGTTAGGAAATAGAAGATTTGAACAATATCATAAACCAACTAGACTTAACAGACATATTAACATATTTCCCAGTAACCACGGAAAATACATTTTTCTCAAGTACATGTGGAAAGTTCTCCAATATAGACCATATGCTAGTTCATAAAACATGCCTCAATAAATTTTCAAGGATTGAGATTATGCAAAGGATATTCTTGGACCACAGTGGAATGGAATTAGAAATCAGTGACAAATAAATTTGGGAAATGCACAGACTCCTAAATAACCAGTAAGTCAAAGAAATCACAAGGGAAATCAGAAAATATTTTGACATAAATGAAAATGAAGGTACAACATATAAAAATTTAAGAGATGAAGCAAAGCAGTACTAAGAGGAAAATTTATAGTTGTAAACTCCTATATTTAAAATGAAGATAAATCTCAAATAAGTTACTGAACCTTCCCTCTTAAGACACTGGGCAAGAGCAAAGAAGAGCAAATATTAATAAATTGAAAACAAACAGAATGAAGGAAAAAATATAGATTAGAATGGAAATTAATGAACTAGAGAATAGAAAATCAGTAGGGAAAAGTCAACAAGCAAACATTGGTTCTTTGAAAGGATCAACAAAATAAATTAAACTTTAGCTACACCGATGAAAAGAAAGGAGAGAAGACTTATGTTCCATAGAAGTCTGTTAAATCTAAAATCAGGAATGAAAAAGGGGACATTACTATTGACCTTACAGAAACAAAAAGGATTAGAAGGGAATGCTATGAACAATTGCCTGAAAGTAAATTGGATAACTTAGAAGAAATGAACAAATTCCTTGAAAGACACAAATAACTGAAACTTAGTCAAGCTTACTCAAGAAGAAATAGAAAATTTGAATACACTGGCATAGAAATTGAATTGCTGAATAAAAAATTACTCACTAAGAAAAGCCAGATGGCTTCACTGGTGAATCCTACCAAACATTTAAAGAAGAATGAATACTAATTCTTCCCAGGCTCTTCCATAAAATTGAAAAGGACGGAATGCTGCTGTCTTAGTCAATTTGGGCTACTATAACAAAATCCCTTAGACTCAGTAATTTATAAACAACAGAAATTTATTGCTCACAGTTCTAGCAGCTGGAAAGTCCAAGATGAAGGTTTCAGCAAATTCAGTGTCTGGTGAGGGCCTGTTCCTCATAGGTGACGTCTTCTTATGTGTCCAGGGGAGAACAGCAATTGGGCTTCCTCAAGCTGCTTTTATGAAAGGGCACCAATCCCATTCATGAGGGCAGAGCCCTCCCCTCATGACTTAATCACCTCCCCAAAGCTCTGTCTCTTAATACTGTCATCTTGGTGGGCAGGTTTCAACATAAAAATTTTGGGGAACACAAATATTTAGGTAGCGGCTTCCCAACTCATTCTTTGAGAATAGTATACCCTGATTCTAAAATCAGAAAAAGATATTACTAGAAAACTACATATCAATATCTCTTATGAATACAGGTGCAATCATCTTCAACAAAATATGAGCAAATCAAACCCAGAAACATATAAAAAGGATTACACACCGTGTCTGCGAAATTTATCCCAGAAATGGAAGGTTAATTTAGTACCCAAATTATATTAAAAAAAAAGGAAAAAAAAAAGTCATAATCATTTCAGTGGATAAATAAAAAGTATTTAGCAAATTCTAACCCCTTTCATTATAAAAACAACAAACTAGTAATAAAAAGGAACTTCAAAAAGCTGGTAAAGTACAATCTGTGAAAACCCACAGATAACATCACACTTAGTTGTGAAGGACTTTTCCGCTAAGATCAGGAGCAAGACAAGGATGTCTTCTTTACCACTCCTATTCAACATTGTTTTGGAGGTTCTAGCGAGGGGATTTAGGCAAGAAAATAAAATAAAAGGCATCCATATTGGAAAGGAAGAGATACAATTAACTCCTTCCTTTTTGTATTTAAATTTAAAATGGAATATTTCTTCTGATAATAGATGTATTATATGTTTTACTGGATTATAAGTTTCATGAGACCAAATTTCATGTCTTTTTTGTGGAACCCTGTATAAATAGCACTTGCACACATGGTGAGTATGTATAAGGCACTCTTTACATTATTTGCATGAATACTTATCGTAGAAAAAATAGGAAATAGAAAAAAGAAAAAAAAAATTGCACTTCCCAGAAAGCAACCAATTGGAAATACAGCCATTGGTAATATTTTAGAAAATTTCTTTCAATTTCGTTCTGCATATAAAATTATATGTTTTGTTTTTAAGTATAATATTCTGTCATAGTTATTTTCTTAAGTCGCCAGAAAGTTGTGAATACCGCATGGCTGTGTAGTACTCCATGTTACATACGTCATCATATAATTAGCTGATTCCTCACTAATGAGCATTTCCAGTTTTTAGAACTATTAATAATCCTGGTTGGTCCGTTTTGTTTTTGTTTTTAAAGAGAGACAGTCTCACTCTGTTGCTCAGGCTGGAGTTCAGTGGCAAGATCATAACTCACTGCAGCCTTGAACTCCTGGCCTCACGCAATACTCCTGCCACAGCTTTAAGAGTTGCTGGGATTACAGGAGTGAACTGATTTGTCTGTTCTGTCTTTACACTCTCTGTCCACCTCCACTCTGACCTAGATTACTGTGATAGCCTGAATTTACTTCCTTACCACTAGTGCTATTCCTCTTCCTTTTAAGATTTGCATTTTAAAAGGTAGCAGGGCAACATGCAAATCCAATTAAATTATCCCTTTGTTTAAATTTTTTTCACTGCTGATCATATCCTGGAAATGAATTTCTCAGGATAGAATCATTGCCCTCCTTACCTATTTAGTCTTATTTCTGCTGTTCCTCTCTTTGATCCTGAGGCTACAAACATGATAGATTTCTTATCTGATTCATGAAAGCCACTTTTTATGTGAAGCCTGTGCCTCACAGTTACTCATTTTTATCTTACTTGCTTAAGTCATATTAGAGACTCAGTTCAAGTGCCACCACCTAGAGGAATCTAGTTTACCACTCACTTTAAATTATGGATTGAGTACCCTCTTCTGTCCTCTTCTGATCTCTTAGAGCACTCTACATACCTTTGTCATAGCCTGTGTCTCAATGGATGGTAATCTTATTTATGTCTCCCTTGTAGAGGGTAAGCTCCTTGAAGGCAGGGACCATGTATCCATGGTGCTTGGAACAAAATAGGTCTTTCATAAAGATTTATTCAGTGAATGCTGCAGCAAACCCCTTTGTATACTAGTCTGCTCTTTAGGAGAGTTTCCTAGAAGTTTTGGTCAGAGTTAATCAACTAAGTCAGAGTTAATCAATATTTTAAAGGTTTTGACTCACATTGTCAAATTGATTTATAGATGAATTGTACTAGTTACACCTTCTGCCAACAGTGTATGTGAACACTTAGATGGGGCCTTCTAAATCACATTTTTGCAATACGATCTGTTAGGGTAATTGGTTCTATTATCGCTTAGGCCGTGGCTCTTTAGGAAGATACCAAGTAGAAGGCATTTATTTGGTGGGCTTACAGTGTGCCAGCTTTTATGAGTACGTGGTAATGGGAACAAAATGTACCAAACTACAAAACTGGAAATATGGTTTTCCATTTCCTATTCTGGTATATGGTTGTCTTTCAAATATAATTTGTTGTTCCTTGATATGTTAGATGGATAGAGAGCTTTCTTTGGCATTCAGCATAATGATCAAAGCAGTAATAGGCACACTGCCAGAATAAATGCTTTTCAGAATTTGGAAAAGCTATTGGAGAAGCACTTTATGGTCTCTTTCTGGTTTTGCAAAGCTTAAAAGAAAGTATGTCATTAACATCATTGGACATTACATTAATATATAACCTCAGAGTTGCTTATTGGGCTGATGAACTGGTAATGGTTAAAGTTGCCATAGGCAGAGAAAAAAATAATTAGCAATGATGTATGTAGTCTTTGGATTTGCATCTGATAAAACCTGCAGTAGAATTACAGAGCATTTACCTGTGTTGCCCTGGGAAATAAGAAATAGTCTGGTTTTGCCTTTATAAGCCTTAGTACTAGAGAAGAGGGAGGACAGAAATGAGATCTTGGTTATCAAACTGGTTTCTGGAAGAAACCTGTGTCCTTGGCTGAAATAATTCTTTATTAGTTATATGCCCCGATTGTCTTTATACATCTATAGATCCAAATGCATCTGTGTACTATCTTTTTTCCTAATTCTGTTTCTTTTTCTACATTTTTGGATGTGCATATGTGTGTGTATGTGTTGGGGTGTGTGGAAAGTGGCCTTAGAGCCTCGGCGAATCTTGCTGTTTGAGATTATGATTTCACTGTTTGGACGAGTGGCCTAATATAGTGGTTCCAGCCTTTTTGGCACCAGGGACTGGTTTCACGGAAGACAGTTTTTCCACTGCCAGGAGTTGGAGGGGATGGTTTGGGGATGATTCAAGTGCATTGCATTTATTGTGCAGTCAAACCTCTTCGCTAATGATAATCTGTGTTTGCAGACGCTCCCCACAATCGCATCACTGCCTCAGCTCCACCTCAGATCATCAGGCATTAGATTCTTATAAGGAGCAGAAAACCTAGATTCCTTGCGTGTGCAGTTTACAGTAGGCTTCGTGCTCCTGTGAGAATCTAGTGCCACTGCTGATGTGACAGGAGGCAAAGCGTATGCGATGATGTGACTGATGGGGAGCGGCTGTAAATACAGATGAAGCTTTGCTTGCTCGCCTGCTGTGCGGCCCAGTTCCTAACAGGCCGAGGACTGGTACTGCTCTGGGGGCCAGGGCTTGGGGCCCACAGGCCTCATAGAGTAGATATAAAAAGGTTTCTGGGTAACTATTAGCTGTGAGGACTTGGGCAAGTTAATTCACCTCTGCAGCACTTAGTGCATCTGTGAAGTAGGTGCATATGAACATCAGTGGTGGTAAATTATTTGTGAGGATCTTAATTAAATTAGTACCTGGCAAGTGGTAGGCGCCCAACAAATATTTATCCCTTTCTTTTTCATAAGGATCTTCCCATCAAAACACCTAGGAAAGAATTCTGTGTGTTAAATAACAGATACTGCTTTGTTAATGTTCTCATGCTAATTCCTGGGGGATGATGTCATGTTTTCTGGGTTTTTTTCCCTCCCGTAGCATTTCTAGACATCAAGTCTCGTTCCTTCTTCCTCTCTCTCCCTCTCTTTGTCCCCACTTCCCATTAAAAAGAAAGGTAAAAACTAATAGGTTTTCTCTATTGAAATATTGTATTTACTGATTAAATACTGTTTGCACCTAGCCCATGTTTGAAAGTTGCTGATTGTATTTATGGCCTCTTTTGTTTCACATTAAACATGTGTCACAATGGTCCAACCTGTCTGAAAATATCTTCTTTTCAAACCAGTAATTATTATAGTTGCATTGTTATACAGCAGCAAACCCAAAGCATGATGGATTGTGGCAAGTAAACACATTCAGCTGCCATTAGTGCATTTGTTGTGGTTTGCAGCTGCCCACGCTGGCTTGTTATTGCTGTCAGATTGTGGGGTAGTAAGACGTTGTCATGGTGGCTGTGGGGAAAGTGGAGAGCACTTTCTGTATTTTGAAATCTTTGAAGCTAATTAGTCTTTGGAACTAAATAGTATAAAGCATGTGAATCAAATTCATACTCTGAATTTATGAGATTCTTTACTTGTACTTTATGAATGGGCTGTGATTTGAGGGCATCATGTTGAGGTGTCTGATTCTGCCACATGCCTGGTTTCCTGCTGCTCATCTACTGTCTCTTGCAGAGCTGACCTTACTCTTCCAGATCTGGAGACCTGATGTTTGATTCTGAATCTAGTCATGACCTGCTCATTCTCTCTCCCTATCCAGAGAACAGAAACTCTCTGTTCATGGGCCTGGACAGAACATTTTTAGATATATTTTAGAACGTAAATGTAGAATTCCAGTTTGTTTTGATGTAAGATGACTTCGAACATCCACTATTTTTGGAAGACAGTGTAGCGTAGTGATTAAGAACAAGACCTCTGGAATCAGACTATGTCTCATTATTCCCACTTACTAGCTGAATGTCCTGGGGCGAGTAGTTTTAACTCCTCACTACCTAAATTTCCTCAGTTCAGGTAAAATGTGAAATATGGTAAAAATAACTACCTCAGAAGAGTTATTGTGAAGACTAAATATGCCGAAATATGTAAAGCATTCATTGCCTGGACTGTAGTAACATTCAATAAATGCGAGCTGTTATTATGATTTTTATAACTGTTATTTTTTCAAGTGCCGTGCTAACTGCTGAAGATGCAAAGATGAATAAGAAATAGTTCCTGACATAAGAAACTGCAGTCTACTAGGATATGTACAGTGGAACTGTATGCAGTGTGATAAATGCTGTGCACACAGACACACAAAAACACCTCCATTGCAGTTACCTCCTTAGTTCAGTTTTCTCAGAACACTCCTTTGCCATCTGACATGATCCATTTATCATGTCTTTTCCTACTAGAATATAAACTCCATGTAAATATGCTTCATGTAAACATGCTAATTTCTGTACCTCCAGCACTTGTAACAGTGACTACTGACATGTAGTAGGTATTGGTTAAAAGATACGTATGAAATGAATGCTGAAAGTGCCTTGGGGGAGCCCTGATGAGAAAACACTGCATTAACCTGGATGAAACAAAGAAAACCACAGAGAGACAGTACTTTTTAAGTTGGGCCTAGAAAGATGAGTAAGTGTTCCAGCTGTGTCTATAGGTGGAGAAGGACATTTCAACCACAAGAGCAGAGGTTTAGAGATACAGTATGAAAGTCTGTGCCATAAAGGGAATGGGTCACACCTATTGTCACATCACATAATTTGAGGACAGTTTACATGGAAATTATAGGAATTAGTTTTTCTGTTTGGTTACTTTGTGTCCATCCCATGTTTTTATCTAAACCTTTGCTTATTGCAGGAATTTTTTTTAGTATAAGGCTTCATATGATAGCCTCATCTTTTTGTCTGATGTTAATTTCTAAAATACTAACTATTCTTCAGTGGTATTATCAAGCACAAATAAGGTTAATGATTAAGATCATGGTGATGATGATGATGGTGGTGGCATTTGCAAAGCCCTTTATAGTGCTTTTACCAAAGCATTTTCACTTGTTACTCCACTTGAGCCTCTTAATGACACTGTGAGGTATGCGGGATTGATTGGCATCTCTAGTTTTTACATATAGTTTTCATTTGCTTAGGGCCTCAAAATATATAGTTTGCAAAGATAGACTAGTCAAGGATCCTTTTATGACTATCAAGGGCCTCAGCTCCTGTTTGGTGTCTCTGTTACTGACTTGTACTAGGCAGTAAAGCAGGCCTGGGCCTTGGGCCCAGTGCATACAGAGCAGCATGCCTGAGAAACCTGGTTTGTGCACTCCATTTGGGGTCCCATGTAGCTTTCTGAGAGTGGTGGTACTCACAGACCAGACTTCATGTTTTAAAATCCATCCCCCATTTGTATTGTAATTGTCATATGTATTAGTATAGTGAAAATCTCATCAAACCACGTAATTTTGCTTTCAACTATCATACATATTTTAAAGAACTTAAAAGAGAGAAAAATTACATTTAGTCACATATTTACCATTTCTATTGTGCTTCCTTTGTTCATGAAGTTCTGAATTTTCCTCTGGTATTATTTATTTTCTTTCCTTTTATAAGAGATCTATTGATGACAGATTCTCTTAGTTTTCTTTCATCTGAAACTGTCTTTATTTCACCTTCGTTTCTGAAGGATATTTCACTGAATCTGGAATTCTTAGTTGATAGTACTTTTCTTTCAGTATTTCAAAAGTATAGTTTCACTGCCTTCTGACTTCATGGTTTCTGATGAGAAATGCATAATCATTGAAATTTATTGTTCCCTGTATTATAATGTTTCATTTTTCTTTGGCTGCTTTGAAAAATTTTTATCTTTGGTTTACAGCAGTTTTGTTATGTAGATTTCTCTTTGGAGTTCTGAGCTTCTTAATCAGTAAATTTATATCTTTCACCAAATTTGTCAAGCTTTCAGCCATTAGTTTTTCCAACTTTTTTTTTTTTTCTTTTTTACTGTAGCCACTTCTCCCCTTCTTCTGATACTCTAATGACATGAAGTATTAGATTTTGGTATTGTTACACAGGTCCCTCTGTCTCCGTTCATTTTTTTACCCCCTCAATCTTTTTTCTTTCTGTTGTTCTGATTGGATATTTTTCACTCTTAACAATCTTCAATGATGCTTCAATGATGCTTTTTCCTGACATCTCCATTCTGCAATTGAACATTTTCAGTAATTTGGTATGTGTGTGGGGGTGTATGTGTGTATGTTATATATGTGTGTATATTATATTCTATTTGATTCTTTTTTATATTATCTGTGTCTTTGCTGAGACTTTATCTTTCCATTTCTTTTCAATGGTAACAATATTATTGTTAACAACAGTATTCAATGTTATTTCTTGGAACTATTCTAAGGTTATCTCAGGTTTGGCATCTGTTGTCTTTCCACTTTTCCTTTTCGCAAGTTATTGAGATTTTCCCTATTCTTTGTGTATCAAATAATTTTGAAACCTACTAGACATTTTGAATATTGTTTTATGAGACTCTTGATTTTGTTTAAATCCAAGGAAGCATATTAATTTTTTGCATGTTTGTTTTAGCAGATGGTTTTGTTCTGGTTAGGTTCAGGCTGCAAGCTCCAGGAAACCTTCTATTTTTGTACTAGGCTAAAACTTGAGTCTTTCTACCCCGTGGTTCAGATCTCAAAGACTTTGGTATGCTCTTAGGGTTAGATCCATACATTGCAGCTTGAGGTGTGTCCGGGAGTTTTTATGTAGGTTTATGAAATTGCTTTCTTGAGCTGCCTTTTTCCTGTGTTCTCCCTGTCACACTGTGGCTCTTAGCCCCTCACCCTCCTGGTGTTTTCGGTAGAAAGCTGGGGTTTAATATCACTGCTATTCTTTGTTCTTTCTGTGACTCCTGCTTTTTCTGTCCTCAGTGCCAAGTGGTGGGAGGATAGATATTTTAAAAGGTTGTAGCTATTCTCCTCATGCTCTTGAGATCACGGTTCTCTAGTCAAAATGAAGAGATGCTCTCCTTCAAATTTTAAACTACTTTCTGGACACAGCTGCAATTGCCATCACTGTCTGGGGCTTGCCTGATAGCTGGGGCATGAGAGAAAGAGTCCACGAACAAATCCAGGGGACTTTCCCAGTCCTCCTCAGCCCTTTGTGTTCCTCGGACCCTTTCTTGGGTCTCTTTTCTGCTCCTCAGACCAGAAAGAGAAGTCTTTTCTTGACTCTTTTTTTGTTCATAACATATGCAAAGTTCTGGATTTGGGGCTGCATTTGAGTGCAGGCTAAGAGAAACGAAAGGAAAATAAAAAGATCAGGGAACTCATTACTAGATTGGTTTTATTTTGATTTCTGGTTTGCTTTTCCAATTTGCCTGCTACCATTTACCTTTAGAGCCCTCAGATGTTCTGTCCAGGTTTTGGTTGCATATATGAGAAACACTGGTAGAATGCGTTTAACTCCACTTTAGCTGGAGCCAGAATCAACCTTCCTTTGTCCTGGTTAGGTTCAGGGTGCAAGCTCCAATATACCTTCTGTTGGCTGTTTAAAATTTAAAATTTTGAACTTCTCTCAGTTTTTAAAAATGTCATTTTAAATGGTATTTTAATCATTTTATAGATAAGTTTAATGATTTTCATATTATGAAATTGATTTCTACTTTTTCCTATAACACTGTAATGAAATCCTTCATGCATAAAAAATTAACTCCAATTCAGATTATTTCTTTAGAATATTATATTCCCTTTGTTTTTGCAATTATAAAACACATTAGATAATAAGCATTAAGTATATCTTATGTATTAGGCACTGCGTTTAGTGCATTATTCCATGTAATTCTCATAACTCAATTGAAAGTAAATACTTCTGCACCTGTGTATATTATCCTTGATTGTTCAAGAGTTTTTGCCTAGAAGGTTTTTTGTGCAAGTGACTAATATAAATTGGCATTTCAAAACTGAAGAATGAATTGTATTTTTTTAATGTCATAAAATGTTTAATTTTGTTTCTTTCTGATAGAAACATTTAGTGTAAATACTTTATTCTCCTTAGCAGAAATTTTGATCACAGTGATGAATAGATTTAATATAAAAATTATCTTCTTGACTGTCATCACAACTAGAAATAAAGTTCATTTATTCTTGCTTATGATACTTTTTACCTGTTGTTAGTTTAAAATATGAAGTAAAAAGTTTTGAAGATCTGAAGAATGTGTAAGTAATACACTTATTTTTTATAAAATACTTACATAGGTCCCTAACCTGTGAATAGGGTATAATTTTAAATTAGGATTAGCGAACTTTGGCTTGTAGGCCAAATTCTGTTTTTGTAAGGTATGGAGGCTAAGAATGGTTGAAAAAAATAAAAGATGAATATTTTTAACATGTTAAAAATTACAGATTAAAAAGTTCATGTTAAAATTACATGAACTTCAGATTTCAGTGTCCATAAGTAAAATTTTGTTGGAACGCAGCCACATCCGTTTGTTTACCTGTTGTCTGTGGTTTCACTGTAGCTTTCCTCTACAATAACGGAACTGAATAGTTGTGACAGAGACTTATGACTCACAAAGTCTAAAATATTTACTGTCTGACCATTTTATAGAAAATTTTATAAATCCTGTTATAAATCAAATCATTATTGGGAATTTGCCACATTTTTCAGTATAAGTCATATTGTTACAGGTGTGAGTCACCATGGGCCTTTGAGTCAGACATATCTTGATGTGCATCAACTGTCTGCCATTCATTACGTGAGCCATGAATGAGATCTTGAAACCAAAATATATTGGTCATGGTAAATATTCAGTGAATGTTAATCTTCTTCCCTGCTTTCCCTTGGTTTCTAAGCTGACTGGTAGATGTCTATTTAACCCAGTAGTGTAAATGAACTAGTCATGTACCGCATAATGATGTTTCTGTCAGTGACTGACTGCATGTAGGGTGGTGATCCCATGAAATTATAACAGAGTTGTAAAATTCTTACCACTTAGTGACATCATGACCCTGTGTTGGCCTAGGCTAGTGTGTGTTTTTGTCTTAGTTTTTAAGAAAAAAGTTTAAAAAGTAAAAAGTGAAAAAAAAATGAGATAGAAAACTGATAGAATAAGAAAGGAAGTATTTTTGTACAACTGTACAATGTGTTTGTGTTCTAAGCTAAGTGTTACTCCAAAAGAGTCAAAAAGTTAATAAAAAACCTTAAAAAGTAAAAAAGCCATAGTAAGCTGAGGTTAATTTATTGTTTAAGAAAGAAAAATATTTGTTAAAAAATTTGCTGCAGCCTAAGTGTGCAGTGTTTACGAAGTCTGCAGTAGTGCACAGTAATGTCCTGGGCCTTCACATTCACTCACCACTCACTCACTGTCTCACCCAGAGCAACTTCTGTTCCTGTAAGCTCCATTCATGGTAAGTGCTCTATACAGTGTACTGTTTTTATCTTTTGTGCTATATTTTTACTGTGCCTTTTTTATGTTTAGATAGATTTAGGTACACAAATTATTATCATTGTGTTATAGTTGCCTGGTATTCAGTATAGTACCATGCTGCACAAGTTTGTAGCCTAGGAGCAATAGGCCATACCATATAGCCTAGGAGTATAGTAGGCTATACCATTTCAGTTTGTGTAAGTACACTCTGTGATGTTTGCACAATGGTGAAATCCAATTTCTCAGAATGTATCCCCATCACTAAGCCATACTTAACTGTATGTTAGCAGTTTGGACTTTACCTTGACTCGCCTTCCTCTCTAGTGGCTTGGGGAAGAGAATTCTTGGTTTCACGTTACCCTACCTATCTTAAATTTGTTCAGCTTAAGAGCAGATCCTCTCTTTTCTCCTGCCTACCTACTTCCTATCTGGCAGGGAGAAGCTCCTGTCATTCCTGTCTTAATAGTTTCAGAGGCACTTTTATAGCCTGCCTATGTGTATTAAAGGTTAGAATCAGTTTTTGTTCTCAAGTTTAAAATTTAGAAGGGAACATTGTATGGACAGTTGGTAATCAACATTTGTATCTTCTGAGTGAATATATAATACCTTTTCAGATAAAAGTTATAGACTAAAAGAATACTGTGGCATAAAAAAACAAACTGAACGTTTCTTTTTGTTTTAACTAAATCTTTGTTTCTGAACCTCCCTTCTGTAGGTGATGTAGAATATGAATCATAAGACCAATTTGTAATTTTTTGTAATTAAAGAGATTAGACAAACCTTAGATAATACAGAACAGAGGATAAGAGTTGAATATGGAGTCAGTGGGCAACATGCTGGTAAAATTCAACTGTTATCCTCTGTTCCTAGCCAGATGAACCCGCTCTGTGGGAAGAATTTCCACTCTGTATTGGGTACTCCATTCGTAAGTTGATAATGCATTTAACTCAGGAACCAATAATTTTATGTTTGCATTATTTTCATAAACATTTCTTGCTAGTCAGAGATACAGATGTGTTTTTTGTTTCTTAGTTAGAGACTTAGGTGTCTGTTTCTTTGTGTTGCTGAAGATGTGAATTCCGCCTTAGTTCATCCTTTTTTCTTTTCCACTCACTTAATTTTAGTAATGCTTTTTCTGTGCTGATGCTTTATCATTTGTACTGATGGTATTGCTTCCCTCTGCCTCATTTCTCTGGATAGATTGTGAGCTCTTGGAGTTTGGGTTTTTGTATGTGTATATCTGTGTTTTTCTCACTTTTGTTGGAGGAAGATTGATGGAAAGATATGCTATCTGCAGTCATATTTTATACCCATAGATAATTGTGATGGGTCTATTTTTGTATGTATGGTCCTTTACTTCTCCAACGACTATTAGGTACCTAGGAAGAATTCTTCAGGTTTTAGGAAAAAACAAAACATTCCTCTCTCAAAAAAAAAAAAAAAAGAAAAGCGAGAGAGAGAGTTAGAGAAAATGAACTGGAACTTATACATTCAGTTAACCAAGCTTTACTCCATTTAGGTAAATAATTAGTGCTGGGTAAGAGTAAACATTCCGTGTATGTGTGTGTGCACATTTCATTTTAAACTTAAGTTACAAGAAAATTGCTTTGGTTTATAAAGCTAATAAGGACTATACAGCCCCAGGAAGTGAGGGGCAGTGGTTGTCTTGGTTGAAGAACCAGGGGAGAGTTGATGTGGTTCTATCAGTGGATTAGTGCAGTAGCACTCAGTGTGAAGGTTCCTGGGACTCTCAGAAGGGGGTCAAAACAATACTTTTTAAGAAGACAATCTTGTTTTAGCCTTTTTCACTGTGTTAACATTTTTACTTAAAATGCAAAAGCATGGTAGATAAAACTGGCCTCTTAGCCAGAAATCAAGGCAGTGGCACCAAACAGTACTGGTAGTAATTTTCTTTTTCACTGCCAGGTGCTGGCAGGGTTTTTTGTTTGTGTTTTTGTTTTTTAATGCAGTTTTAGAATGTTCTTGATGGAGCAATAGAAATTATTGATGTTATTGAATGTCATTCTTTGAATACTTTTTTAAAAAAAATATTCTTTGTGACAAAAAGAGAAGTCTATATGTTACTTCTTGTGGATACCATATTAGTAGATAGTTGTCTCTGGGAAAGTATCAAATAGAATATTGATAATTATTTGCCAAAAGCAAGGGATTTCTGTAATGGAGTAATATGAGATGATGGATATGAAAGCACTTTGAGTAGTAAATTATGCTGATCGGGTACACAGGATTATTGGCATTAGATATACCAATAGATATGGGTTATAGTACTTAGCTCCACTTAATATTTTTTCAGCTGAAATTTTTGTATCTTAAAGCAAAATGCATTTTACATTTGCTTTATGACAGTAATTCAAATACTTGTATGTCTGTGGAACTGATCAACTTAGAGAAAGCTTTCTCTCTGGAGAAAGAGATAAGATGTAACAAAGAAAATGGGAAGCAGAAAGGGAATATTGAGATCTTTGTTTTACTTCAAGTTAATTATTTTGTATATGGTAAGGATCAATATTTATTGGTGGCTTGACATTGTAGCTCATGCCTGTAATCCCAGCACTTCAGGAGGCTGAGGTGGGAGGATTGCTTGAGGCCAGCAGTTCAAGACCAGCCTAAGCAATATAGCGAGACCCCATCTCTACAAAAAATAAGACAAGTTAGTTGAGTATGGTAGTGTGCACCTGTAGTCCCAGCTGTTGGGGAGGCTGAGGCAGGAAGATTGCTTGAGCCCTGGAGTTCCAGGCTGCAGTGAGCTATGATCATGCTACTGCATTCCAGTCTGGGCTACAGAGAGAAATCCTGTCTCCAAAAAACAAAAAAGAAAAAAGAAAGATTCATTGGTTTGCATACTGTATCTAATTGTTCCAGCACCATTAGTGAAATGACTATTCTTTCTCTGCTGAATAGCCTTTGAATCTTTGTTAAAGATCAATTGAGCATATATGTGTGGGTCTGGTTCTGGGCACTATTCTGTTGCTCTGTATGTATTTCCTTAAGCCAGTAACACATTATATTGACTGACTGGAGCTTCTTAGTAAGTTCTTGAAATTAGGTGATGTGAGTCCTTCAACTTTGTTCTTTTTTTTTTTCTTTCAGTATTTTATTCTCTGTTAATATAAGGACTTTATATGCTAGGTCATTTTGCACATGCATATAAGTTTTAGACTCAGCTTACCAATTTCTGCCAAAAAAGTCTACTGTGCCTCTGATAGGGATTATATTAAATTTATAAAACAACTTTGGGACACCTGACATCATCTTTCTAATGTAAGCATCGAATGCTTTGTATTAGTGCAAGATCCTGAGCAAGCTGGTTTCCTGCTCTTCCTCCAGTGGCAGATATGTTTTTGCCTAGTGTCAGTGTGTGTAGGGTAGGTTTTTTATCTTTCACAGTGAGTTCAGGGGAGTGTCTTCTTACCTGCCACACCACCACCTTCTCACCCAGGTGACCTATGGCTTTGTCTCTAACTCTTTGGGTGGAACCAGGGCAGGTAGAGGAAGACACACATTGTTAGGGTTAATTATCTTGTCCCAGTGGCAGATGATTTTTTGCTTTGCTAGAGAGGATCTGTTATGCAAGCAGGGTTTTTATTCTCTCTCCCAGTGACATCTTACTTTTACCACCTTGAGGAGTACTCTTAGGTCTCTTGCTCCTGCCCTAGTGTTGCTTAGAGCATTCAAGTGGAGACATATGGAAAACAGTTGGAGAGTGGATGTGTTCTAGGCATTTTAAACCCATGTTCAGCCTTGGGGAATTTGTTAAAATGTCATTTTTCTTCTTCTTTTTTTTTTTTTTTTTTTTTTGATAAAGATTCTTGCTCTGTCTCCCAGACTAGAGTACAGTGATGTCATCATAGCTTACTGCAACCTCAAACTCGTGGGCTCTGGTGATTCTCCCGCCTCAGCCTCCCGAATAGCTGGGGCTATAGGTATATCCCACTATGCCCGGCTGATTTTTCTATTTTCTCATAGACACAGGTTTCATTCTTGCTCAGCATGGTCTCAAACTTCTGGCCTCAAGCGATCCTCCTGGCTCAGCCTCCCACAGTGCCAGGATTACAGGCGTGAACCATGGCACCCGGCCTCTACTTTCTATTATTGCTACCACTTCTGTGCTCAGCCAAAGGTGAAACATTCCTTAGGTCTCTTCTCTCTTTGGACAGGCTTTAGAATTCAATTCACCTGTTTTTGTGACCTCAGTTTTCTGAGGAACTCAAAAATTATTTTTTAGATTATCCAACTTTTTGTCATTATTAAAGGACAAGCAGTGTTCTCTTGCTGCTTTCTAAATCCTAAGTAGGAATTGAACATCAGCCTGCCAGGCTTTTAAATGTAAGCAGTTAATTACCTTTAGGATTCCAAGGAATAGCTGAATTAGAAGTGGAGGAAGTATATCATGATAAGATGCCATTTTATCAGTCAGAATATTGTATCAGTCAGAAAGGTGATACTGTCTCCTTGCTGAACTTGTGCTAATAAATAGCACTTTCACTTTCGTTTCACTGTAGTGTTTATTGGTCATTTGTGACTTCATATTTCATTTACCATGTATCATGATCTTTTTCTTTACAAGTTTGTTTATTCTACCCAAATCTGAATTCTCTAAGGTCAGGGGCTGGTTTTAATCATTGTTTCCCTCGCTGTAGTACAGTCCAGGGTACCTGGGCAATCACTGTAGGCAGATGGATAGATAACTGAAGGAGTGAGTGATTAGAGGAGAGTGATGTGTGAAAAGCTGATTTTTTGCCTCTAGGTAAGTGATTAGAGAATTTAGGGAATGAATCTCTGAGATATGGAAGTAGGTTACTTGTGTTTTAAGTGTAGATGTGTGGTATTTTTAATGTTTTAAGAAGTATAGTTTAAGCAAGTAAATATTCCTTTTGAAATGTAAATATGTGTAGAGAAATGTGTCACTTTCTAGGGAAATAAAAGTAGATTCTGCAGATGAGCTAAGGACCAAGTTGGGGAGACAGCTGGCATTGAACCCTTGAGCTAATGAGCATATTTAACTGCAGATATATAGATATGAGGACATGGATATAGTATTAGAGAGTAGAAGTAGGAAGGATTTCTGTGGAGAAATGAATAGGTCATGCAAAAAAAAAAGAAAAAGAAAGAAAAAAAAAATGAAAGAAAAGAACCTAGCAAGAAATAAAGAAAACTCTTTGGAAGCATTTTAAAAAACAAGTACTGGGGTTTGGGGGAAAAAAAAAAAAACACAAGGTTGAACCTAGGGGAGGTTGGTTAATAGTGAGGCAAGTGGTGACCGTCGCAATTCCTTAACTTAAATCCACATACCCTGATAGGTATTTTACCTATTACTGTGTGATAAACTACCCTAAACTTTTGGAAGTGGTTTAAAATAGTGTGTGGTTAACTTGCATAGTTCTGTGGGTTGACTGACTGGGCTTGGGTAGATGGTTCTCACTTGGAGTTTCTCTCACACATGACAGTCAGAGAGCAGGTAGGACTGCAGTCATCTGAAGGCCCTACCCAGATGGCTCATCCCCTGGCTTCCAGGTGGCTGGTGGTCAGTGGCTGGGAACTCATTTGGAAGCTTAGCTGCAGCTCTTGGCCAGCTGTCCTACCTGTAGCAGCCTCATCATGTCTTGGGCTTCTTGGAACACATGGTCAGGATTCTCCAAGGGACTGTCCCAAGTGTGAGCAATTCCAGAGGCTTGGACAGGAAGTCTGAGAGTGCTACTTCTGCCCCATTCTGTTGGTTGAGTCAGTCACTAAAGTAGCCCAGATTGAAAGGGAAGTGAATTAAGTGCCGTCTCTTCTTGGGAGGAGTAGCAGAGAAATTGTAGCCATCATTATTATTTGAACTGTAATGAACACAAACAAGTTTTCATTATTTACAAAGCAAACTGGCCTTTAGAGAAGAGTGGTATTTTCCAGTTTGGATATTCCCAGTTCACTCTCAAACTTGGCTCATAGTACCAGTTGGGGGCTTCAGAAAATCAACTATACTATCAACAGTGGATATGCCAGAAATGCTACCTAGGTCGAAAAGATATGTTTAGGAGAAGATTTCTGAAAAAAAAAGATACTGTTTCATGACCTCAGCAGTCCTTTTTCTCTTCTTCATTGCTACATTTTAATGGCCATTTCCAAGGCTTTTAGGGTTTGTAAATGTTTCCTTTCTACATGAATTCAGCCTTATTGCCTTTTAACACAATCATTTTTTGCCATCTGTTAGTAATAGAAAGCAACATACCTGAAAGCTCTTTTCTTGGGCTGCAAGGGGGAGTCATAGGCACAACTTGTAAGATTATTAGGACAAATAAAGTGATATATTGAAAGAAATTGGTATGTTTTAATATAAATCTCCGAAACAGCGGACATTTATTAATGTCTGCTATGTGTCAAGCACTATGCTTAGTAGGTGCTCTTTATACATTGAATTTATTTAAGTGTTTCAATGGTCATGAAAAGTAAATAGCATTTTCTCCCCTTTTGCACAGGAGTGTTAACCAAGTGAATAAGTTACTTATCGGAGGTCATAGAGCTAGAAATTGGATATTCTTTTTGTATTATTCCATTTAACTCCTCAAAAATATATTATTATTCTGTTAGTAATTGGGTCACTATCAGGCGCTTTACATGTGATGGTAAAATAGGAAACAGTCCTGCCCTTTTGCACTTCATCACCCTTGCATGATTGTAACTTCCTTCCTTTTCTTTATGCTGCCCTGTGGACCCAGGTTTGTGGTTTGATTCTTATGCTAATGTGTTCACTTAAGGATATTGCTTACTACAACCTGTAAGTGAGTTTTGGTGCCTATTCTAGTGGTCAGGCACCCGATTATACAGGTAAAAGAGGCGGAAGATAACAAAAAGCATAGGATATTGCAGTTGTGTTTGGGAAGCGTAGATATTTTCAGTGTCATTTTTCTTGGGGGGGTAGGTGTCTTTGGAAACTAAAGACTTTAAGAGGCACAATATGAAGCACAGTATCGTCCATATATTATATAGTAAGCGTTCCACTTTTACTGCTGACTTCTTTATTAAAAAACAAAAAACCTGTAACCAGACTACCAGCTCCTGCTTATAGCACTTCACAATGAACTGAATTTTCCCTCACTGGCCACTGTGTTCCAAAGAATAGAAACTGACTTTGGCTAAACAACAAACCTGGAATTTATGAAAGGATTTGAGGAGATCATAGGGATGATGGAAGATTACGGAAGTAGGTTTTGAAATGGGTAGGAACAAAGGCCACTCTGAGGAGGAATTTTCTCAAAAGGAAGCAGAAGTCCACCTCGCTCTTCTGAGAAGGCAGTTAGTTCTTAAGTATAGGCCTTGGCTGGGCTGGGGTAGGGAGCTCGGAAAGTATTTCCTAGAAGAAATGAAAAACAAAGCTCAGAAAACTTGTGGTTTAGTTAAGGTCACTTAACTGGTTCATGGCAGAAACCAAAAAGGAACTCAAATTTTAAATTGTTTAAGATTATTTTATTTATTCAGTTATTCATTCAATACTTGCTACACTCAGGACACTATCCTGAGTGCTGGAATTTAGCCATGAGTAAGACAGATCTCAACAATTTATGGCGAATGCTACATAGTAAGGTGAATGCTTTTGAAAGATTGAGTAAAATGATTAGGAATTAGTGGACATTTATATTTAGTATATCATGCTTGAATTAAATATGCTCACTGAAGAATGTGATAACCATTGCTACAGCTAAAAACATGGATCTTAGATACAGAATCAGTACCTATTTATTCCACTTACTAACTTGCTAGGAGAGAAAAGACCTTCCTGCATTTGTCTGCCTCCCTCGAAGATTAATTACGACAGTGTATTTAAAAGTGCCTAAAATACATTTGTCTGTTGTTCAGTAGGTTTTCAGTCAATGCTGGTTTCCATCTCCTCCTGTCCTTGAACTATATCCAGTATATTTTATGGCTGAATAGACATTTAATTTATCTAAAAAAGAAAAAACAAAAGAAAACTAGCTGAATTCTGAGCTCTTTTTCTCTTTATTTTGTTAACGTTTTCTTTCTTAGAATTTAGGGCCTTTGAACATAACTGGTTGGTGACTCATGAGCATACATGAAGGTGTGATGCCTTGGCATTCAGACTTTTAAAAGCCCACATAAAATACCAGTCATGATGTGGTTCTTGTTTTAGGCAAAGTTTTTTCTTTAGCATGTTTTTTCTATGAATTGTAAAAATTATTTCCTAGAGAATCAAATGTAGCTGTTGACAAGCAAGAAACATAAAAGGTCAAATAATACTTAAGAGATCTGAATGCATTGGAAGGAAATAGAAATTAATTCAACAGATTTGAGCTGAAAGTAAGATTAAAGGAAAAGAAATGTAAGGTCATACTTTTACACCCATTCTTCAGGAACATTTATAGCTCTTTTACCAGTTGTCCAAAAATGTAGCTTATCAATTTTTTTTTTTAACCTATGTTGAAAAGTTAGAATGTATTGATGTTTTTGTTGTTCTTTCATAGATACCACATAATGGAATTTTCTTTAATATCTTATTTTTAATCTCTCAGTAGATTTTATCCTTATAAAGTGACCTTGTAATTACAAGAAGACATTTTGGAGGTATTCTCACTTTTTGCAGTCTTCAGCCCATGGCCTTAGATTTAACATTAAAAATAATGTATGAGTTTTTTCACTGAAATTCATACCAGCACATATTATACTTTTTGCACGAATTGTTGAAGCCTTTTAATTTGCTTCACTCCTCTGATGTAGTTACAAGAGCCTGTAGAGGGTCTTAAAACCACATTTAAAAAAAATACATTTTTTTATTCCTGTACAACCTTTTTGTGACATCTTTGTTTATTGACATAGTTCAACACACATAACATTGAACACTAAATCATCAGAACACTCACAGGACATTGCTGGTAGATGCAGTTTTCTCTCTTTCTGAGTCATGAATTTTTTTCCTGCTACTGCCCTATACAAATGCCTTTTTAGCTTCCCAATCCTGTCATAAAGAAACTTAGCATAGCATTAAAATCCTTCCCGGTCTGTGTGCCTTTTTTCAGCTTTATCACCAGATACTGCACCCTTGTACCTTATGTTTTAGTCACACTCTGCTGTTCTGTATTCTTTGAAAACATTACTGTGGCTGTGTCTCCAAAGTTTTGTTCGTTCTGTGTGTTCCCTGTGCTTGGGACCCCCTTCTCCACATATTCAGGTCTGTATGTTTAAGTTCAGCTAAAATATCACTCATTTAGAAGTTTCCTTTGATTTTTTGACCGAGAAGTATTCTTACTGCCTCCTATAAATTTTGTAATATTTTATTTGTACTTTTTAAAAAGTATTTGAAATTTGTACTTTGCATTGTGAGTATTCACATGTAGTTTTACTAAAATATATGTTTCTTATGAGTAGGGTCAACATCATATTATATAGTAACGTAAATACGACTTATTGAGCTCAGGGCTGCCTGTCTCCAAAGTCCAGTGTGCTTTTTCCATTCTGTCAAGCTGCTATGCAGAATCATTCTGAATTAGGGAGCGTCAACAGTATGTTGTAGACACTCAGTAACTTCTTGTTGAATGGAAGAATAGATGTCTGAATTCTAGTGGCATCTCTTTCTGCTGATCACGTCTTTTTCACTTCCTTTGTGATTTTTAGCTGTATTAAAGTTGTGTTCTCTGGTAGTCTCTAGCCATGCGAGACAATTTAAATTTAAATTAATCAAAATGAAATAAAACTAAAAATTCAGTTCTTTGGTCACATGAGCCACATTTCAAGTACTCAAGAGCTACATGTGGCTAGTGACTGTTATACTGAACTGCACGGACAAAACAGTTCTGTCATCACAGAAGATTCTTTTGGAAGCACTGGCCTAGATCACTTCTATTGCCATCTGGGCAATCCCTGAGTACTGTGGTACTACTGTGCGTATTTTTAGGATGGGAATAGCATAGTAGACAGTGTTATATGGAAATAGCCCATATATGCTGTAATAAAACACTTTCCCTTTTGATATTTCCATGTTAGATTATTCCAGAAGTAGAGTGTTCTATAGATCTTATGCATATGCAGAGTTCTGTTAACTGCTTTAGGAAAACTCTACTTTATCCAACCTATCACCATCACTTCTCAGTGTAGGGAAGCAGACATGTTTTTCCTCTGAAGCTCTGAGCTTAAGAGAGCTGGCTTAAAAGGCAAAAGTGAGGCCTAACCCCGTAGCCCCGGTTCAGCTATATAGTAGTTGGAAAGATTCCTTGTTAATGACACATCGTTCCATAGCTTACTTCTGCTTAGATGTGGCTTCCTGGATAGAAATTGCCTTGGGACCTTTGCTTTGGCCACACTGCTATTTGAGTAGCTTTTTAGGTTCTGAATGTTTTTTTTTTTTTTTTTTACGCGGTCTCATTTAATTTCCTCCTCAACTCAGGAAGGTAATAGATGATCTTCATATTACAGATAATGAAACTGAATTTAAGAGAAGATAAGCAACTTACTACATAAATAATTAGCAAAGGGTAAATTACAGGCGAAGAATTCTAGAACTTTCAACTTCTTCTTAATTTTACCACGCCCATGCTCTTCTCAATGGTAGAACTGCCACAATTGACTGGTTTTCTGACTACAAGAGAATTAGGAATTACTATGATGCTACCTTATTCCTTTGTTGTGATTATTATCTTCAATTCTAATTATATTGATGTTTGCATTTTTTACTAAATTTTTATTAGCTTTTTTATATATATACTTCTGCTCACATAAATATGAGAAATATGGGGTGCAAGAGGTTAGAATTTGTTATGTGTGATTTCTACGCATGGCATTTGAGGTATTTTGTTAATCCTCATAATTCTAGAAGTATAGATATCAATATCCCTAATTTGTTGTCAAGGGGACTTGCTTTTGTGTGTGTGTGTGTGTGTGTGTGTCATACTGTAAGTGCTGGTCTGTGATTTGAATCCATGTTTTTATTAGTTTTTATTACTTCAAGTCTTGCGAAATTAAGCTTCTCTTTCCATATTATCATTAATTTATACTCTCTTACTGCAAGTGTCAAAAAGCTGGACAGTTGTGCTTGTCTGGAGGCTGTAGGTTAATATGCTGTTCTGGGAGTGCCATAAACAAAAACAGGTGACAGAATAGCCCGATTAAGCATTCACTTAGGGCTGTTTTTGCATTTTCCTCTCAGCAGCTTAATTTTACATTCATCTTATGCTCGTGTTTTGCCTTCATTTGTTCCCAAATTTGAGATCATGGACTTTAAAGGACTTGGCTGGTTGTAGCATTTGTATGTAATACCTGTAATACAGTTTCTTTGTCAGAGACATAATTAACAATATGATTTGTACGTCTACTGCCTCCTGGTATTCACAACACAGTTTGTAAACTTAATTAGTTCTTGGAATAGCAAATGTTTTGAAGATGATAAACACATTCCCTGTGAATAATGTGTTGGATGGTTATATATTCATAGACATTTACTCTATGCTACTCAAATTAGAATGCTGATAGGTATGCTTCTCAAGGTAAACATCACCTGCAGTTGCATATTCCCAGATTATATTGTCTTCCTGTGCTTTTCACAGGGGAAATCAGAAATTTAGCTCAGATAATTTAGCCTCCAGGAATATTCATTATGGTTCCTTCGTATAGAGAACATCTATGCTAATGTCATTACATAGGTGCCATTTTGTCCAACTCTGATGGTGATCATTATGATATATACTAGGGGTGGAGTGGGTAATAAACACACATACCACTGTAGCAATACCTCAGTTAGCCCCTGCTCTCAACTCTCCAGGACACAGTTGAGACTGAGAACCTAAGCAAGAAAGCGCTCTCAGGAGCCAGAGAGATGCACAGATATGCTGTATGCCCAGGAAAGCTTGTCCGGCTTTTCCTCTAGAGCCTTATTATCATTGATAAATCACAGCTCTAAAAAAGTTTAACTGTTGGTTTTCCAAGTGATATTGAACTAGAAGAATCAAATTAGAACGGACTTGAAACTGGTCCCTGGTGCCAAAAGGTTGGGGACCACTTCGCTAGAGTGATTGCTTAA
This sequence comes from Avahi laniger, assembly GCA_963575035.1. Classification (NCBI taxonomy): domain Eukaryota; kingdom Metazoa; phylum Chordata; class Mammalia; order Primates; family Indriidae; genus Avahi; species Avahi laniger. Next base: position 3,163 of record CAUYSK010087300.1, on the reverse strand, counting down.
CTAAATAGTGATTAAAGCACAAAATGAAAACAAAATTTCATTGACTGGCCTTGGAGTAGTTATTTATTTATTTATTTTTTACAAGATTCTTAGATGTTTTTAATGTATAACTTGGACTAGGTTGTGAAGATGCATACAACTTGACAACATCCCTTAAAGAAAATGCCCAAGGGGAATGTCCACTGTGAAGAGAGAGCATCTGACTCCTAAGGCAGAATGATGTATAACATGTGACTGGGGAATGACCTAATACGGATAACTTTCCCTAGCTTTAAGTTGACATGGGAAGACACTCCTCATTTTCAATAATTCCATAGATCTGTGCTGAGATATTTCATGTCCACAGAGACTGTGACTATTAAAGTATAGGGACATTGATTTTTCATCGATGTCATAATTTTCTATCATGATTAAATTTGAGTGACAGGATGTATGTCTCTGCTTCAGTTATATTTTGCTTTTAAAAAATGTTTCATGCCTGTTGGGAAATTTTCAGGTGGCTTAGAAGAATATTGAGAATGAGGGAAATATGGTATTTTTAGGCATTGTGTATGTTTTGTACTAAAATCAAGCTGCTTTTTTTTTTTTTTTTTTCGGTTGATTTTTTAAACCATTTTCACTGTGCTAGCCTGTCTCTTACAGTTTCATTGATAAGTCTTTTAAACAGCACCAGAATAGATATGTTCTTTGGGATCTAGTTGCAATCCTTGATCATGCTGTTTATCTTTAGAATTCTTTACATGTAAGTGACCCCTTTTAATAATATCATTATACAAAAAATATGCTTTAAATTCTTAAGATTCTCCCCACTTTCCCAATTTATTCTGTTTGCTTTGTTAAGTAGGGACTGATTATGCCTCTGACCTAAAAATATATGGCCATAGAATGATAAATCCTATTTTGAATACATTTTAAATATTCTGTCACTATATTATTGTACATCTAACCAATAGAAAATATTCATTTGTAGTCTTATTAGTTATGAAAGTAATAGAGAGTAAAATGCTTGTATTATATGGTTGTTATAGAATATCATTAGTACCGTCATATTTCTATCTCAAAGTGTGATAATGCCAGCAGGATAAATGAGAAAGACATTGAATCTTCACACAAAGGAAATGGGTTTTATAATGAGTGCAGTATGAACAGAACTAATCTCTTTCTTGGATCATTACTTCACCTAATCATAAAACCTTTTTTAATTCAAATCCTTGCAGGGTTCTAATTGGTGACCTCTGAAGCCTGACAATTGTTTAAGGTAGCTGGTCTTTTGCAGTATACCTAATGATATTTGCAATTAAAAGTGAGAAATGTGGTTTAACCCTAGGTGTAACTAAAAATGTAGATTTTCCTCTCTCAATCTTTAATAGTTATTCCCCTCCTCTCCTCCCAGTAGTTACTGACTTAAGTCCTTAGTAACTTGAATTAACCCAGTGACTGATTAGTCTGTGAGTTTACTGAATATTTATTTGATAAATGCATTGGGTTATATTAAGAATAATCTTCAGTCGTTTAGAATAGCCAGAGGATTGGTCTGTTTGGGAAGACAGGAACTCCTCACCTCTTTTTTCTGTTGTCGAGGTCTGCCTTTCCTGCCTTTTGTTTTGAGTGATTCAAGTAAAAGCTAAGCCAGTCTTTCCAGCCAGCTTCAGTAAATATTTATTTCAGAACTTTCTTACTATCAGATGAAAATAGGTGAAAGGAAGAGAAATTTGCTAGTATTCACCATTAGTACTGGTAAAACTATAGGTGAACCTGAGCCCCAGTCACCTGTCCTCTTCACCCCTGTGCCTGACAGTATAGTGGAAATTAGTTTGCACGGTTGTACATTTATGATGTTTTTAATTTCCTCCGTTACTGCTATTATATTTCTTAGTAAATAGGGAATGTTCAATGAACACAGTTGACTGACTATCCCTGTAAAATTCTGTATATTTATTGGAGGCGAAATTTACTCTATTTTGTTTACTTGTTGCTTGGAAAGTTTCATTTTGTTTTGAAGCCAGTATTTTGGTAGTGTGGTATTTTGTGAAAGTAAGCAAAAACTTTGAGAGACAATCATGGAGTCAAATTTTAGTTCTGCCATTTATTAGGTATAAGAAAAGGAGAGTGATAATTCCTGTCCCAACAGTCTGAGAAGTTATGAGGACTAAATGTATGTAAAACATCCAATAAAGTCTTTAAATAGTAATTATTCAACTTGTTAGATTCCTTCTACCAGTTTTAGGGAACATCCATCTCTAATTTCTATTCTTTGGTCTTCATTGTTTTAAAATTATAATAAATCCTCTGAAATTTAAAAATTTATATTTAAAATTGTTAGAATTTAGTATTCAAATCCAGTAACCTACTCATTTCTGAAGGCCTTTAAATTTCCCCTTGTTTAAGGGGTAAATTTGTGTTTCATTGAGGCATTGATTGACCAGGTCTTATTTTCGTGTTTCTCTTTTCTGCCATAATGCCTTTTGCTTGCTGAATAACTGCATGTGTGTAAGGTGCAAGACACTGGAATCATTTGTTTTCAAAAGAATTTGACAAAATTTTAGTGATAATTCTGAATAGTGTTTGGAATTTTTTATTTATCTGGATTTGATTCTCTGAAATCATCTTGGTTTCACGAATCCTTCCTGAAATCTATTTTATGAGATAAGAACTATTAAAAGATAAACTTAGACACATTACAATTGTAATGAGTTTATGTGAGCAGACAGGGCTTCATAAATCTGGCATTGCCAGAGAGCTCACGTAGTTGGGGGTTCCACCAAAGGGGAGTGAGAGCAAAACTTTTATAAAACATTTATGGAAACAAGACAAAGAAATTATTTGATTGGTTAAAGTGTTAAGTCCCTAGTTAGAGGTTAGTTGGTGGTTTCTAGATGGTAAAGTCTCTAGTTGGAGGTTAGTTGGCTGTTTAAGTTTCCTTTTTCTAGGCTATGAGCATTCACTCTGAGTTGGATTTCAGTTTGCTTCCATATGAACCCAAGACTTTGGAGCCATCTCAATCTAGTGGCCTCCCAGTTAATTTTTTTTTTTTTTTTTTTTTTTTTGAGACAGAGTCTCACTCTCTTGCCTGGGGCGAGTGCCGTGGCGTCAGCCTAGCTCACAGCAACCTCACACTCCTGGACTCAAGCGATCCTACTGTCTCAGCCTCCCGAGTAGCTGG